>PVIA01004156.1:92382-146766 GCA_004024845.1 Tonatia bakeri
GCCACGAGCAGGGTAGTGGCGTGGGCACACTGGCGTCCTGCCTGGGCTCCACGTGGCCGAACACCCCGACCAGCACTGGGTGGATCAGCGAGCTGCAGACCCAGCGTGAGTTGGGGCCAGACAGGTGGGGGCTGGGGCCTGTGTGAAGCTGGGCTCAGATAACACGCTCACCCTGGGGGGCTGTGCGGGGGGGGGGGGGCAGTCAGCCCAGGTACCAGGGTCAGGAGGTCAGGGACCAGCAGTCAGCCCGAAGCGTGTCCCGCTCTGCCCCAGCAGCCGCCCCGCTGCCTTTGCCCCTGCCCTTGGCTCTGGGCAGCTGGGGGACCACGGCAGCACCTGCTCTGAGGGGCTGGCTCAGCAGGCCAGGGAGGGCAGGCTAGGGCAGCGGAGGGGTTGAGAAACGGGACGGTCCCTAG
This sequence comes from Tonatia bakeri, assembly GCA_004024845.1. Classification (NCBI taxonomy): domain Eukaryota; kingdom Metazoa; phylum Chordata; class Mammalia; order Chiroptera; family Phyllostomidae; genus Tonatia; species Tonatia bakeri. The sequence goes on from PVIA01004156.1 coordinate 92,799, forward strand.
CAGGAGGGACCGGAGTGAGGCCTGAGGAGGGGCTTGGAGACCCCCAGGGCTGGACGGACCCAGGCTTTGGGGCAAAGGAGAGGTCGGAGCATGGGGGTAGCCCCCTGGGTCCCATCCTGAGAACCCAGGGGCTGCCCTGATCAAGGGTGTGGGGCCTCCAAACTGTCCAGACCCTCTGGTCCCGGGTCCACAAAGGAAACATCAGCCCCTCATGGGTGGCCCTGGGCGCCAGGGTTGGGGCTGCGGGGCCCAAGCCTCAGGGTGGACGTGGACACTGACCGAGCTGCCAGAGGCTGTGGGACAAAGCCTGCTGTTCTTCGGGGCTGTCCCTGGAGCTGTAGCCCCAGGGAGCCTGGAGGAGGGTCAGGGTCACAGCTGTCCTGGGAGGGTCCTGGCTCCCTTTGCCTGGCCCACAGCCCGCCTTGGGGACCCCATGTGGGGTGGTACTGTGCTCGACACTCCTGGCTGAGCTGTCATCCCCTCAGCCCCCCACAGCCTGGGAGCAGAGCCTGTGACCTGCAGGAGGCAGGGGGGCATCGGGCAGCCCCAGTGTGTGCCCAGGCCACCCCGGGCCAGCTCCTCCCGAGGAGTCCTCTCACCGGTTGTCCCTTCCCCCCCTTCTAGGCTCTGTGGGGTTGGGGGCCCACAGAACAGAGCCCTGAGGGGTTTCTGGAACTGCCCCAAGCCTTGGCTCCTGGCCTGCCCTAGGGGGTGGGGACGGGAGGGCGTGGAGGACTGTTAGGGTCTCTGTCCTCCAGGCTGCGACCTCTCCGCCTCTCGGCCTCGAGAGCCCAGCCCTGACCTGCCCTGGTCTGTGCTCCAGGAGACCTGCTCCTGGCCCCTCTGTGCCCCTGTGATGCCCTGCCAGCTCTGCCACCTTGGTCTGCTCCCCTGCGGGGCAGCTGGTGGTGAGAGTCCCCCATTTTGGGCACCCAGTAGGTGACTCCTTTGCTGCTCTGAGTGGGCCCCAAGGAGGCCGAAGGGTGGACAGGTGGGGCTGGATGGGGCCCTGGCTTCTGAGGGGCAGTGATGGGACACTGATTGGCAGCTGGGGTGTCTGTCATCTGTCAGTCTGTCAGCCCTTGGGGCCTGGGACCAGGCCTGGGGAGGTGGCCCTGACGGAGCACCGCCACCCTGTGCGGGTGGGTGTGTGCACTGGGGCCCGGGTGTGTGTGTGTGGGGTTATTGCCCAAGGCTCCCCCTGCTGGTTGGGACTAAGCCAGGTCCAGTGGCCCGACCTCCTATCTCTCCCCTCCCCCTTCCTCCCTCCAGAGCTGTGGCCTCCACAGGCCACCCTGCCTGAGTACCCTCACCCCACCAGCAGGACACGCCTGGGCCTGCTGGGTCACCCTAGGGCCAGCCTTCCCGGCGCCCAGGATGCGCTGACGGTGTCTCATGGGGCCTGTGCAGTCCAGCCACAAACCCGCCACCCTTAGCCGTGTCCACATTAGCACTTGCTGCCCTGGGTCCTGGCCCCCCGACATCCACTGTCTTCTGGGTCTGTCTCTGGTCCAGGACCTTGTAAACATGTTGCCCGAACCCCTGCTTGGGGTGGGGCAGGAGGTGGTGACCGCTGACCTGGGATGGGGGGGGTGGCCCAGGGGAGGGGCAGGGTCACCGCTGGGAGGAGGGGGAAGGGACCTGCTGCAGAGCGGGCCCTTGGGGGCCCCTTGGGAGCACCAGCAGGTGACAATGAGGCTCCTGACCTTGGCCCAGGTTGAGCAGCCCCCTCAGCGGTGTTCAGGGGTCTGTGAGGGGCTGGGGACGGGAGCTGGGCCACCTCCGTGGCCAGTGCTGACTGCCCCCACCCCCCAGAGCGTCCCCCGGGCCCCCTCCTCTGACGAGGAGTGCTTCTTCGACCTGCTAAGCAAGTTCCAGCGCAGCCGCATGGACGACCAGCGCTGTCCGCTGGAGGAGGGCCACCCTGGGGCTGCCGAAGCCATGGCCGCCCCCACCCTGGAGGAGAGGGTTGGTGAGTCCCCCGGGGCCCCTGACCTTGACCTTGAGGGTGTGGGGCTGGTTCCACGCCCCCATCCACTGTGGTATCCCGGAGCTCCTGGAGCTTCCAAGGGGCGGTGCACATCCGTCACAAAGTGCCCCTTGTCACCAGGGACTCCCGCCCCTGCCTCGCCCAAAGCTGCATCCTGGGGAGCCTGTCACCCTCCGCCCACCCACCGGAACACAGGGTGTCAGGAGCATCACTGTCTGGGGCTGGGGAGGGAGGGGAGGGGCTCCACCACCTCCCGGGAGCCCCCAAAGGTGGGGGCAGGACCCTGAGAGGGCCCCTGCGTCAGTCTGGCTGGCCCCCCGCCCCGAGGGAGACCCCGGCTCACCTGCTGCCCCCACAGCCCGGCCCTCGCTGACAGCCTCCCCCCAGACGGAGGAGCTCTTCGACCTCATCGCCAGCTCCCAGAGCCGACGGCTGGACGACCAGCGGGCCAGCGTGGGCAGCCTCCCTGGCCTGCGCATCACCCACAACAACCTGGGGCACCTGCGTGGCGACGGGGACCCCCAGGAGCCGGGGGACGAGTTCTTCAACATGCTCATCAAGTGCCAGGTAGGCCTGCGGCCTCAGAGGCTAACCCAGCCCGTCTCCGGCTGGTCTGGCAGGCGCCCTGTGGGGAGAGGAAGGACAGGCCGGCTCGGCCCGTGTCACCGGCCCGTGTCACCGAGTGCCCAAGGCGGGAGGGTGGGCGGGCCCTCCTGACAAGGCCACCCCAGGATCTCCTCAGTTCGGCTGTTTGTACAAAGCTGAGGGGTCACCGGGTCTCCAAGGCTGTGGTCTCGGATCACTCCAGCCCTCCACTCCGGTGGAGAAAACCAGGGACCAGGCAGCATCCTGGTGGGGAGGGGGCCCTGGGCCAGCAGGCACGGGGGGCGGGTGGGGGTGCACAGCAGGCCTGCTCTGTGGAGGCCGGGCAGTGTGCAGACCTGCCGTCCATCCCCACAGAGGACAGGAAGGCGCAGCCCTCGGTGGGCCTGAGGAGCCCCTAAACCAGCCCTGACCAAGACCCCCCAAGCCCCCCGTCCACATGCACGCAGGCTCCTGGCGCTTCTGCTCCGAATCCTGCGGAGAAGCCCACACACCTCGGCCCCTCCAGCCCACCAGTGTCGGCCCCGACAATGCAGGGGGCCCTGGGGGGCTCCTGGAACCTCGGACTCTGGGAGCTGCAGCCTCCCACCCCGTCCCCAGGGCTCATGACCATGCTGACAGCGTGGTCTCGGAGGCCTCCCCAGCAGCTCCATCTCCCCGATGGCGCATCCCACACGCAGCCATTGTCTGACCCGGTCTTCTGGGTGGGCTGTTCTTGGGGTCGGGGTCCCCCGGAGCTGACTCCCAGGCAGATCCAGGGAGGCCCGAGGTAGTCTGACCCCCTTATGACCTGGCATGGGCCCTGTATGACAGCCCCTGCCTCGGGGTCATCTGTGGGGCCCAGCGCTGGGCTGGCTGTGCAAGGCCCGGAGGGCAAGGCCGCAGACCCACTCATCCGTGTCTGCCAGTCCTCCAGGATTGACGACCAGCGCTGCCCGCCGCCCGACGGGCTGCCCCGCGGCCCCACCATGCCCGACGAGGACTTCTTCAGCCTCATCCAGAGGGTGCAGGCCAAGCGGATGGATGAGCAGCGGGTGGACCTCGCCAGCAGCCCCGAGCAGGAAGTGGGCGGGCCGCCTGAGCAGAGGCCGCAGTGCCAGCCTGGCACCGGCTAAGGCCTTGCACCCACTGCCAGGCCCACCCTGCCCACTCCTGGGTGCCCGGGGGAGTGGCTGGAATCGTCCGGGATGGCCAAGGCCATGGCCAAGGGCAGGCTCTGAGCACCCCCGCCCTTCCCACTGAGCCGGACGCTGGACACACCGCCCCCATGGCATCCCCCTCCCCACAGTGGTGGGCTGGGCCAGGGTTGGCGTTTGGGGAGAGGCACTCTGTCCTGGGCTGGCCCCACATGACATGGTACACAGCTCCCTGCAGGCCTGCCCGGCCCAACACTGCCCTCACCCTGCCTGTGCCCCTCCCCACCCCCACCGCCACCCCGGGCCTTCAGCTTGGTGGCCCTGACCAAGGTACTGTCCAGACTTCCTGCGCCTTCTGCCCACCCCCACCACTCAGTCCTGCCCGGCCAAATGTGAAAACCCTGTTGTCCCACCCCACCCCAAAGGCTCTCTGCAGACTTCCTGGGGCCACCAGCGACACAGGTCTCTCTGTCCTCCCACAGCTGCTGCCAGAAAGGCTAGGTGCTGACATGCACACTCCAGGCCAGGCCCCTCTCCTCCCCCAGAGGCCTCCTCCCTACCCACTTCCCTCCTACCCAAGGTGGAGGAGGGGGAACAGGAAGGCACCCCAGACTGCCTTCAGCGGAGGCAGGCTCCCAGGGTCCCTGGCCTCACAGTCCTGAGCAGGCAGGGGCCCCCGAGGGGAAGGAGGGGGGAAGCAGGACATTCCTCAGCTCCAAGCTACGAGGTCTAGCAACAACAGGACCTGGTTCTGGGAGGGCTGGCACCAGGACGGTGATGGCACAAGGGATCCGCACGGCGGCTGTGGGCAGTGTGGGGTCGGCAGAGCTGGGCTGGCTCAGCCCTGCCCTGGGTGTCCTAGAGAGGACCCAGTTCTCCCTGCCATCAGCTAGGGCTATGACATCCCTGCTTCTCCCATATGTGGGGTGGATCTGGTCCCTGAACACCCAAGTTGACCACAGGACTGGGCAGCAGACAGGCCTCCTGGGGACAGTGGCCAGCCCCTCTTGGCCACCCGCAGCACCCTCCTTGCTTCCAGTCCAGGCTGAGCCTCAGCTCTACGGGCCCCAGGGCACCACCTCCTCCTGTGGGTGGCAGCTGGCCGGACCTGCTCTGAGCACATAGCCTGTAGCTCTGGGTGAGGGGACCCTGAGGGCAGGGCTGGCAGGTGTAGGGTCCGGCCCCATGGCACAGGCTCCCACTCAGCCGCCCAAGTACTTGAATGTACATGTGTATTTATTGCCCTCATGTGTTTGCCACATTGTGCTTGGGTCCTTCCAACCCAAGAGGTACATTTGTTTTTCTGGAAAAAATAAAGTCTGCCAAGTGAGTGCTGTCATTTTAGGGTTAGGCTGAGGTGGCGGGCTAGTCCGTGGGTGCAGAGGGCCAAGGCTCAGAAGTGCTCACCCACCCAGGGTGCCCTGCTCCAGGCCCACCGCCACTCAGCAGCCTGTGCGCGAGGAGCGGCTGTCACTGTCCTAACGACACACATTAGGACACGCTTGCCCTTCCAGCGCCGTCTGCACCACGACCTGAGGGCCACCAGGACAGGGGAGGTTCAGTGGGTCTGTGACCCAGACCCTGCAGGCTGGTGACCCCGATGGGACAGCCAGTGAAGGGGCAGCTGAGAAAGCAGCTGGGGGGTGATTCCCTACAGACACACGCTCCCTGTACGGCACTGTCCCTGATGGGGTCTGGGTGCTGGGGGAGGCCCCGCTTACCTCTCCCCATGACCCACTGTGCCAGGAGCCCCTCTGCTCCCTGCTCACCCCCCACGACCCAGGGGGGCTGAGAGCCCCAGAGAGGGGAGGGTGGCACTGGGGAGGAGAGCAGGCAAGAGACGCAGGAGCCCATACTGTGTCACCACTCCTGAGATGAAGGGGCCCAGGGTGCCTTCATCAGAACCCACCACCCTGATGGCTCTCCATGCCCCAGAAGCCCCAGTGCCAGGTCGCCCTGTGGGCAGCGACGCTGAGCACCCCCTTCTCACGGCCCTCACCTGGGTCTGCACTCTAAAGGTTCCAAGGAGTCCTGCAGGAAGCTGACTGTCTGATGTGACGTTCCCTACCGAATGTCCCCAGACATTCAACTCCTTGGTTTGACCTTCTGCAGAGGGTCCTGGCCAGGGATGGGGGAGGAAAGATAACTGGGGTTTGGGGACCAGAACCCAGAGAAGGCCCTGAGGGGCTCTGAGACCAGGCTGGAGGCCAGCGGAGGCCTGGAGGTAGCCATGCTGACAAGGCAAGGTCTGTTGTCACACCGGTGCAATGAGGCCAGCAGATCAGTAAATGATACTGCTGAAGAGATGGTGACACTGTCACAGATCCCAAGAGCAGGGGACACCAGTCCACAGGGCCACAGGAAGGCTGCAGATGGGTCAGGAGGCGGGGAAGGAATCATGCACCGGAGCCTGGCCGGCCCAGCACAGGCTGCCACAACACACTCCAGTGGCTCCAGAGAGGGGTGCCTGCCCAGGTGTGCTCATAGGTGTCTGTCACCTCCCTGGGTACTGACTAGCCCTGGGGAGTGGGGGGCAGCCGAGCCCAGATGCTAAAGCATCAGGATACAAAAATTAAGACATGGTCAACACATACCTAAACCACAGGCCTCAGTTTCCCTGTCCATGCAGGGAGGGCCCTGGGAGGCCCTTCTAGGTCCAGCCAGCTCCCTGGACCTCCCCCACTCTGAGGGCAGTGAGGCAGTTAGGTCAAGGCCCAGCCCCCCCGACTCCTGCGTCTCAAAGCCAGCTGGTCCCTGCATGGCCTGTGTCTCCAAGGAGGGGCAGGCGGGGGCTGCAGAGGCCGCGGGAAGACAGCTCTGTAAGCTGCACAGGAGGCTCCGGGAGGGAATAATAGCGGGTTGTTCGCCAAGGGGAGGACAGCGGGTAATCCAGGCAGAGCAGGAGCTGCCCACGCCCCGGAGAACAGAGCCGAGGCTCCGAGTGCCAGCACAAGGCGGCAATCAGGAGCTCAGCGCCTGCCAGGATCTGAGAGATGGGCTGGTGAGTCACAGTTAAGGTCACGCAGCCCAGAACACTCCTGGAAATAAACACACTTCCATAAACAGGAACATCCTGAGAAGGTGGTCAAACAAGGCTGAGAGACAAATCGCACGCCCTGGGGTGGGGGGTCATGTGGGGTGCTCAGGGCCCCCGCCTGTCAGGTGGCGGCCCCGTTCCCACTGCCCTCGTCACCATGGCCAGCCCGCCCACCTGCAGCCTGGTGTGTCCAGCGGATGGCAGGTGGCATGCAGGGGATCTGCAGGGCCTCTCTATGTCTGGCCAGACGGATAGGACAGGCAGTGTGCTGATCCGCTCCTCAGGAGGAACAGTGGCCTACTGGTCGTCCCTTCCAGGCCTTTCTCCAGAGACACTTGGGCACAATGGAGCCACCCTGTGCCTGTCCTGTCTGCTCTTCCCGTCCGTGCACCTGAAAGGGTGGCACTACAAGCATCTTCATTGTCAGACTGGAAGGCAGAGGTTCAGAGGGGCAAATTGACCCCCCCAGGGCCACAGAGCCTGCCAGGAGGGGTCTGACCGCATGTCCAGCCCTTCCCATCAGGCGTGGTCTGCATCAGGCAAGTACAAGGGCAGGTCATCTGGGCGGGGCAATGGTGGGCCAGGGGTCCCATGAGCCCTTCTGACTCCAGAGCTGGGACAGCAGGAGGGCCCGAGGCTCATCGTCTGCAAGTGATGTCTGTTTATTGAGGGAAACAGGCAGGGGCAAGAGGCGCGGCCCCTCTCTCGAGAGCAGAGGCAGGTCAGCCAGGCTCCATCTTGCCAGGGTGGGTGGGGTCCTGGTCCTCACCTTCTTCTGGAGCAGTGGTAGATTTGGGGGCCCCTGTAGCCTCTAAAACAAGCTCCAGGGCCCCATCGCCAGCCACTCGGCACACCTTTTCCCCTCTGGCCGCCAGGATTTCTTCAATGTTCCTGAGAGAGGGAGGTGGTGTCACACTCTAGGTCCCTCACCTGTGCTGTGCCTTGGTCCCAGGAGGGCACCCGAGGACAAGCTTGAGCCAGGAACAAGGGTTCCCACACTGGTGCGGCATTGGAGCCAGTGCCACTGCCTCCTGGCCTTCTCCATGCCCCCCAACAGCAGCTGCTACTACTGTCCTATTCCCAGGGGACAGTGCTCACTGAGAAGCCAAACTGGACTGTCCAGAGCAACTGGCCACAGGCTCCTGACCACTGTCTCCCACGGAGGGGTGAGACCGACCCTGCAGGCCCAGGGCCTTGCTCACACCACCTCACAGGAACCCTCGAGTCTGGTGTGGTCAACCAGCATCCACAGAGGCTAAGGGCGTGACAAGCATTCAAAATATCTTCACAGGGTGAAAGAAGGAACCCAAAATGAAAGGAAATCATCACTTTAAAAGTCACCAGAGTCTGACCCTTCACTTTAGGGGAGGCCTGTGGGCCTGGCAGATAAGTGGGTCCTGCCTGCTGTCAGTGCTGGGGAGGTCAGGCAGTGCAGCAGGGCTGAAGGGGGACCCAGCAAGAGCAGATTTTGCAAATAAAAACATAGCTTGGGGCACACTTACACAGAAGTTATTTGTGGTTTATCTGTATTCTAACGCAACTGGCTCCTCTGGTACTGGTAAGGCTGGAGAAGGGGGCTCTTTAAACCTCATTAGGGGGAGGGTCAGGGGTCAGACTCTGTTCCCCCAACCCTGCCCAGGTGACCTCACCTCTTCCCATCCAAGTCAGAGAACCAGCCCAGGTTGTCTGCGATGATGTGGTGGTTCTGGCAGCCAGGGCAGGTCACGATGACCACACCCTGGTGATAAGCCAGCTTGGAGATTTGCTTAGAGGAACGAGTCCCACAAACCTGGTGGAGACACAGGGAGACAGCACAGGTGAAGCTGTAGGCCTGGCCAGGTCTGGTCCGGCCCGCGGCCCTGAGACCCCTCCCATTGAGGTTTAGCTCCACCCCATAGCAGGACCAGCCCTTTTCCTAAGGGCCTGATCTCCCCAGGGATAAATACACCCCTCCCCAAGAGCCCGTCCCACCCCTCTCCCAGAAAGTCCTGCCCCTTAAGAGATAGCTCTACCCCTCTCCCAGAAGGACCCTCCCCCTAAGGGACAGCTTCACTCTCCAGTTGGCCCCGCCCCGCACACAGAAGCACCCATCCCTAGGATAGCTCCAGCTGTTTCCCAGAAGGCCCCGCCTCTGACAATAGCTCCACTCCTGTAGACCCCGCCCCGCAAAGGGTAGCCCCACCCACTCCAGGGATGCCCCGCCCCCAGTAGCGTCATTCGTGGCTTGGCCCCGCCCCTCTCCCAGAAGGGCCGCCCCCTAAAGGAATAGTTTCACTCTTCCACGGGTTGTCCCTTGCACCACTTCTAATGCGCGGTTCAGTGCCAGTTCCGGCTCCAGCAGCTGCGAGCGCCCACCTTGCACGTGTAGACGAGCTGGTAGTGCGCCGCCCTGGGCCGAGGCTCGGAGCTCGAGCGCCGCCAGCCGCAGTCCCGCGCCCGTCTTTTCCCCGTGGCCTCCCGACGGCCTCCGCACCCGCACAGCTGCCTCAGGCCCGGCCCCTGGGGCCGCGCACGGTTCACCAGCGTCGACACGCGGCACAGCGCGGCTCGCAACATCACTCCCGCCGGTTCCAACTGCCCCGCCTCGCTTTCGCCCGGCAGACCTGAGGCTGCGCTGCCGCCATCTTGGAAGCGAGCAGCAGCGGAAGCGACCCTCCTCGACCCCAGTGGCGAGCTGCCGGAGCGGCTTCTGCTGCCCCCTGGCGGCGGGCGGACAAGGGGTTGGAAGGTGCGCGCGAGTAAGGCCATCATCGGACGCAGCGGTCGTTTATTTAGGAGCTGCGTTTCTAACACTGCTCATGCGTGTGTTGTTACATAAAGGTGGAACTCGCCGGTGAGTGGTACAGTGCTTCTGCCGATGTGGAAACGGGCTACCGAGAATGAGGCGGCCCCACGGGACGGCGCCCGCTCCTGGCCAGTCAGTGGCTGGTCCGTGCCGCCGGTCTCCTGCACAAAGGCCGCTAGGAGCCCTCGGTGTCGGTGTTGTCGCTGCCCGTGGTGTTCTCCCAGTCCACCTCCCCCTGTCTCGTGCCGTGCTGCAGCTTTCGAAGCGCCCGCTTCCTGCGGGAGAGCCGAGGGCGCAGATGTGCGCTGCTGCCCACGGGGAGCGCCCACGCGCACGCCCTCCGCCCCCGCCCAGCCCAGCGCCCACTTGGGCCCACCTGCGGTAGTTCTCAAAACTCTCTTTAAGGCGCCTCCGCTCCTTCTCGGGGGGTTCCCCGCCGCTCAGACCAGCCCCCTGCAGCGGGAGGCTTGGGAAAGTCAGGCTCCGGCCAGCGCCCGCGTGGGCCCCGGCCCCCGGATCCACTCGGTCGGGCCCAGATGGGAGGCCGCTGCACCAGCTCTGCATGGGGACTAGCTGGCCGCCGCCTGCGTCCTGTGAGCACTCCGAAGGGAGCTGGGTGTGGGTCCCTCCCTTCAGATGACCAGACAGACCCCAGCACGTGGGTGGCATCCCGGGCCAGGATTCCTCTATCCCCTTGCTGAGGGGGACTCGCCAGTGGTGGAGGTTATCCACTAACACTGCTCGGGAGAGACGGGCTTCCCAATGCCCAGGCCACGCCTCCACCCACTGTGCTGTGCAGGGAGGGGATTCAGCTTCATGTTCCAGACACTGCTTCCCAAGAGTCCGTGGGCAGGGCAGAGACCCTTGTGGTCACCCCCAGGCGTCCAGTGTAAGAATCCCTCTCCCCACTCCAGGGCCACCCCAGGGCTGCCTTACATTGGGGGTCAGTGAGAGCCGCTCCTTTTGCACAGCCTCAAAGGGCTGCTCTGGGCTCTCCCGGTCAGGCGGGCCACCTGGAAAGGGGAGTGGAACCTGTGGGTCCTGCTCACCTACCAGGACCGAGTTAGGCAGGGCCCACACCTGCCTCCACAGCCCTGAGGTTGTTGGGCCAGTTCTGCGCCATCCTCGGTTGGACCCCGCCAGGGCTCCCAGTGTACAGGTGGGGCCCTGGAGGATGCCCCCCAGGGCTGCTCCCACTGGGATGGGCCGGCCCCTCCTCAGTGGGGCCGGGGTACTGCTGCAGCTGGACCCCTCCAAATGTGCCAGGGCCTGAATGGGCCCAGGGCTCAGGATGCTCGGACATTAGGTGGGCTGGCTCCCCTAAACTGGCCATCAAGGGGGACTGTGGATTCTAGTCTCAGGGACATTGTGGCGGGCCCAGGCGACTGCCTGGGGCCGATATCCCACTCAGCCTCCGCCCCTGGAGCCACCCTGGCTCCTCGAGGAGCCGTCTTCCAGGTCCTGCCGCCTCTCCCTCTGCGGCGGGGCTCGGCAACCTCACGCTCAGCCTTTGGGCCACAGCAGACTGCCCGGCCCACTTCTCCCTTTGGTGCCTCTTCTTCCTCTTTCGTCCCCTTTAGAAGCTGGGGTCAGGCCCAATGCTGAGGAAGTGTCTTCTGGCTTCCCACGCATCCCCTGCGGTGTCTCTCCCGCCTTCCCAGCCCACCACGGGTCCCTCCAGGGCTCTGACACCCACCTTCTGAGCACGCCCCCAGCCCCAGGTCACCCCTGGGCCATACCCTGGCCGCCCCAGTCCAGTCTCCAGTCAGGGAGGGGGGTCCTGCTTCTGCCACCTGAAGCCCCCACCCCAGTCTGCTGCGATAGCCCCTTTTTCCTCCGCTCTGTCCCTACTTCCTAGCTTGGCACACCTGGCACACATGGGCACTGGCTTACTGCCACCTCCCCTGCGTCCTGCTGAAGAGGCAGCTCAGTGAGGGTGGGGCCTCTGGCCTGCAGACTGGAGGTGGACCTGGGACAGAGACCTTTCAGGCCTGGGCCCGGGGTTTGAATGGGGCTCTTGTTTTCTCGCTGGGGGCCTTTAGGGGGTTGCCTGTCCCTCCCAGCCTCAGTACCCCCACTTAGGAGGTGCAGTTGTGAAGGTGAGTGGGACAGGGCTGGAGTTCGCAGCCCTGGGGCGCCAGCCGCCTGGGGCTGCGTGTCCCAAGGGTGGGGGCTGGCATCAGCTCAGGGTGACAAGGAGGCCGAGGGCAGCACCCGTGCTCCCTCCTTACCTTTGTCAGAGAGCTGGGCATCCTCCTCCAGGTCCCGGGGGATTGAGAGCTTCCAAAGAGAGAGGGGGCAGCTGGTTAGGACAGTGTGGCTGCCGTGTCGCTGTCACCCTTTGCACCAGCTCCTCAGGGACCCTGCGGTGCAGCCAGGCCAGGGCCCCTCAGGGAGGCCCCCACGAGGGCCCGGGATGGGTGCCGCACAGGGGGCCTCACAAGCCCAGCTGCTCTTCCGCTTGGCCAAGTGCTGGGAGGAGGGGACGGCCCAGACCCCCCAGGGCTGGTGGCAGGCGGCCAAGCTTCTGGAACTTATGCGGGACCTGTGTGGGGCTGTGATCCGGCAGAGGCTGTGGCTGGGAGCCCACCCAGGGGTCGCACTCACCTCCTGGGAGTTCCTGGGTGAGTTGTCCTCCAGGTCAGAGCTCTGTGGTCACAGAAGAGGGCCGGTTAGCAGGCTGTGGGGGAACGGGGCTGCCTCGGGAATGGGCTGCGGTGGGTGTGCTGAGGGGCCCCAGGCTGGTTCTTCAGGGAGGTCCCTCTCTGCCCCCTCACCACACCTGGAGCCCCCTGCCAGGCCCTGAGCTCCTCAAGGTGAATTCTGTTTGGTGGGCACTCAGGAAGGCCGGGGGACCTGCCAGGGCCACCAGGGGGCAGTGGCCGAACCAGGCCAGGATGAGGCTGTCCGAGGGTTCCTCCTACTGTAGGCTCTGGGGACCTGTCTGCTCCCAAGAGGCCACCCCGGTGTCCCACTGTGAGGGGCCCCAGGGAGGCACACCAGGACAAGCATCTCCAGCTGCTGCTGCTTGAGCCTGCCCTCCGCGGCCAGCAGCCGGCCCTCGCACTGGAACAACTGCAGCTGCAGCTCATCTGCCTTCTCGCTCAGCTCCCGCACCCGCTTGCGCAGCCCATCCTTGTCCTGCAGGCTGCGGGCGTACTGCACGTGCAGTTCCTCCCGTGATGAGATGGCCTGGGGGGAGACCCTTGGTGGGGCCTGAGCAGCCCCGCCCCCAGCACTGCCGCCCACCCTTGGAGCAGAGCAGCGCCCAGCCCAGCCTCCTCTGCTCTGGTGGGATCCGGTCCCGGTCGGGACTTAGAGTTGGGATTGTAAACAACTTAACAAAGGCTTATGAGGGCAAGTGTGGGCAGCTCAGGAAAGATAAGGAGATAAAAAACCTCCACACGCTACCCTGCAGAGTCATGCCTGAGCACCCTGGGCACTCCCGGAGCCCGGCCTGCCTGGGGCATCTGCACACATTTGCCCCACCCACAGGTTTGTAAATTTTGGCTGTGGTTGGTGTCAAGATCACAGTTGTGGGGAGCTGTGTAATATTCTTTCTTTTTTTTTTTTTAAGATTTTATTTCTAGAGAAAGGGGAAGGGAGGGAAACATCAGTGTGTGGTTGCCTCTCGTGTGCCCCCTACTGGGGACCTGTCCTGCAACCCAGGCATGTGCCCTGACTGGGAATCGAACCGGTGACCCTTCAGTTCGCAGGCCCACGCTCAATCCATTGAGCCACACCAGCCCAGTCAGCCATGTAATATCTTTGAACACAAATGCCCCATGCCCCAGCCCCTGGCACCCCCAGCCACCGTGGGGGTGCTGTACCTGGTCCCGCTCGACGGCCACCTCCTCCATCTGCAGCAGGATGGCCTCGATGCGGTCCTTGTACATCTTGGAGTCCTTCCGCAGGGCCAGGCACTGCAGCTCGAACACCTCCCTCTCCTCTGACAGCTGTGGGGACCGGCAGCTGCACCTTCCACCTGCGGCCCCTGCTGCCAGCTGTGGGGGCCCCGCAGGCCCTGCCTGACCTGGGCCTCCAGACCAGCAGTTGGTCCAGACCGACGTCCCAGGGAGGATGGGGAGGGGCGGGTTGAGGTGCTGGCCGCTGTGCCTCCCTCCAGGAGGGGGACGGAGGTAGGGATGTGGAGCCGCCCACTCACGAGTGCCCCGCTGCAGGCGCCGTGGGAGCCCAGGGCAGACCCTCCACCCACCCTGCCCCATCCAGCCGTCCCCATGGCCGCATACCCGGGCACGCAGGGCCTCGCTCTGGCGTAGGTCTTTGCGCAGGGTGAAGATGGTGGTGGCCTGCTCCTGGTGGTCCCGCAGCGCCTGCCGCCAGTCCTCCTCCAGCACCTGGATGTAGGGGCTGCTCTTGTCCGGCCTGCCCTCCTGCGGGGGGCGCGGGGCGCCAGGCGGCAGGGCGGCAGCCTGTGTGGAGGCCTCCAGCTCTTGCACGCGGGCCTGCAGCTGCGCCTTCTCCTGCTGCAGGTCCCACAGCAGCTCCTGGCTGGGCCGCTGCTCCATGGCGTGCCGCAGCTTCAGCGTGTGCTTGCGCTCCACCTTGCAGTCGTCCTCAGCCTTCATCAGGCTGTGCCTGAGCCGGTCCACCTGCAGGATGGCGGCCGTCAGCTGGGCTGTCTGCCCCACCACCCGCCGCCGGCCCCCGCTGGGGACGCCCGCGGCCGCAGGCCCCCCGGGCACCTCCAGCTGCAGGTCTCGGTTGCGCATGAGTGCAGCACCCTTCTCCTCGCTCTGGCGGGCCAGGCGCATGGCCAGGTCGTAGTTCTCGTCCTTGCAGCGCTTGAGCTCACGGCCGCAGGCCTCACAGTCCTCCTTGAGCCTCTGCACGCGCTCCTGGTGCTTGCGCAGCAGGCTGTCCTTGACCCGCAGCTCCTTGATGAAGTCGTCCTTGGAGCTCAGCAGGGCCGTGAGGTCCTGCACCTTCTTCTGCAGCTTCGTGACCTCGCTCATCAGCAGCTGCGTCAGGCCCGACTCCCCAGACGCGTCTGTAGGCCAGGCTTGCGTCAGACGGTGCCTGGCACCAGCACCTCCGGTGCCCCAACCCCGCCCCGGGGCCCTGGGTGTGACGGCAGCTCCTGGGGTCCGGGCTGACTCCGAGTGCAGCTGCTCCTGTCACGGAAACGGGACCAGATTCTGACGCCCCTCCCTCCAGACAGGTGCAGCCCAGGCAGCACCTGTCCCCCTTTCCTCAGTTTTGTCATGGTCTTGATTGTGATGAAAGAGGGCTCAACTCCAGGGCTGGGAGAGCATTGCGTCACCTTTGCTGGGACCCACAGGCCCCTGGCCTCTCTGGTCTGACGGTCTTCCGGGCAGCACGGGCCCTGGACTGTGAGCTGGCCTGTGCATCCCACCTCTCGCCTGCTCCCCACTCCAGAGGAGCCTCGGCATAGCAGCCACCAGCAGACATGCTTCTCTCACTCACTTTCTCACATCCCCATTTTATCCCCTGGGAGCCCAGACGGGAGGGCCTCCAGCCCTGCCCCTGTGCCCACTCCATAGGGTCTCTGGCCTGTGCCGCCCCATCCACCCCTAGCCCACCCAGCCCCAAGCCGGGGTGCAGTCCTCACCGATGATCATGGAGAAGACGCGGCTGGGCTCCTTGCCCGTGACCTTCTTGTAGAGCTGGGGGTAGTAGAGCTCCAGGCTCTCAAGGAAGGCCACATAGCCCTTGTGGCCGGTCCGTTGCAGGATGTCCAGGAGCACACCTGCAACCCAGAGGGGCCCAGCAGAGCCGTTGGCCACTGGCCTGGGAAGCGCCCGGGCACTGGGAAAGCAGCAGGGCTGGGGCACTGGCAGCCCCGTGAGCCCAGTGCTGGGCTGGGGACCAGGTGCTGCCCGCTGGCCTCCTGGCCCTCGGCGGCCTTGGCTGGCGTGGAGGCGCCAAGCGCACTGAGCAGGTGCTGGGGCCAGTGATTTCCCGTTCTCATGCCGTTTTTGGGACCAGGGTGAGGAGCAGCAGCAGTAGCTGCCTCTGGGCTGGCTCCTGGCCGGTCGGTGAGGGGCAGCACTGACCCGCTTTCCGCTTGCGGGTGACCAGGCTGGGGTCACTGAGCACCTGCTCCTCATCGTCGGGGCTCAGCACCTTGCACTGCCGCAGGTAGGGCGTGACTCGCGAGGGGTCGATGACAGAGATGAGCTTCACCCGGAGGCCCTCCAGGGCGCCCCAGCACTCGTCCTCGTTCTCGTAGTCCGACATGGCCGTCTCGCTGCGGGCCGGCATGCCGGCGGTCAGGCCTGGCTGCGGCCTGGGCCTGCCTCCCCGGGGCCCGGCCTCCGCTCTGGGCAGAGCAGGCAAGGAACTCGCCCTGGTGTGTCTGGGAGAGGTGTGCGGCCTCCCCCACCCTCCCACCTTGGTGACCAACAGCGCAGTGGCACAGGGACCCATCAGCTCGCCGGGGTGGCCGTCCCCAGCCTTTCCTGGGCCACCCGGGTCCTGCCCCTCTGGCCACCCCAGCCTTTCTCTCCCTGAGCCACCCAGGTAAGATTGGGGGGAGGTGCGGAGGTACTCCAGGGACAAGTGGTCTCTAAGAAAACACTGTCCTCTGCACCATGGCCCTCTGACCTCTGCTGGACACCCGGATACCCCAAGTGCCATGGGCCAGAGCTGGCAGGGGCAGCTGCCTCCCATCCCGGAGCTGAATGGGCAGGAGCAGGTGCCAGTGCCACCCGCTGGCATGACCCACCGTCAGGGGCGGGAGGGAGGTCCCGGCCCCCCGCCAGCTGGTGCCCGACCTGGGGTCAGTGGCATGCTGGCACAGACCCTCCCACCTGCGCAGCCCCACGACTTCCTCATTCCCCGACTCCACACTCACTCCCGTCCCAGTCCCGTCCTTCCGGTGGCCGGCCAGTGATGCAACAGTTGCCCGGCAGCTGCGCAGGGCCAGCCAGCTAGCTCTGAGTCAGGCTCTGCGGCACTGCTGTTTGGGGAGGGTGACCGGGTGCCTTCAGGGGAGCCTGGCCCGGCCCCTGGGGAGGGACTGGGGGTGGTGCCTGCACCCCAGTCCCCAGCTGTCTCTGGGCTCTGCTCCCACCACCCAGAAGAGGCCTGCCAAGACCCCACTCACAGAGGTGGTCACATCTGTCACATCAACTCTCCGACGAGAGGACTGCCTCTCGGGACCGCCCACCACTGTTCTCTTCTCCCAGTGGCAGCTACCTGCCCTCTCTGGGGCCAGGCCGAGGCAGGGAGCAGCCATGTGGCCACCCCTCGGGCCGGGGGGAAGGCCGGCCCCAGCCCCAGGAGCTAGACCCACTCCGGGAGACCCGGGTCAGGCTGGGCCTGGGCTTTGGAGGGGTCTCCCCAACCTCCCCTGTGCGGTCACCCCACCTGGCCCAGTGACAGCCAAGGTGTTGAGGAAAAACACAGCCACTCAGCAGACGGTCCCGGGCCCCTCAGCCGTCCCCTGGCTCCCAGGACTACAGCCCGCAGGTCCGACACCTGGTGCCCCGCCTTGGTCCCACTGAGACGCACGAGCAGGGGCCAGGGGCCGGGAAGGCGCTGGGGCAGGAGAGCTGAGGCTACTTGGGGCCCTTCTGGGACATCTGCTGCAGGACCTGCCCTGCCCCAGGAGTCCCAAGCAAAGTGTCTCGTGTCGTCCCAGCCACCTCTTAGAAAGGGCACGGGTCAGCCTACCTCAGGTTCCTAGAGGGGGCACCCGCGCAGCTGGACACCAGTCAGCCAAGGCCGCTGATTCAATGACGGCCGGCAGCCGGCAGTGAGGGAAGGCGGAGCCCAGAGGGAGCCAGGGAGCCCTGTACTTCCTGGAGGGGCCAGTCCCTGGCGGCTGCTCTCTGATTGGCCGGGCCCCGGAGGCCCGGGAGGCCCAGGACGCATGGAGGCCGGGTCCAGAGAAGTGGAAGTTGCCTGTGCTCAGAGGAAGGCTGTGTGAGCCTCCCACCCGGAGGCCTGGCCTCAGCCCCCTGCAAAGTGCAAGCGTCAGCCACGGCTATGCACTGGTCAGTCTGCTCCGGCCCAGACACAGGCTTCTGGAGGCTTTTCGGGCAGAGGGTGCTCTGTGCCTGGCACGTTCACCCTCACCAGCCCTGTGGGCACCAGCAGCCAGGCGGGGCAAGGGGCAGGTGGGTAGCGTTGCCAGGGGCCCGAGGGCCTTGGCTCGAGTCTGGGCTCCCAGCTGAGCACCCACACGCAGTCAGGCCAGCACACTCCTGGGCCCCACAGGGACTGCAGGGTGGTGTCCCAAGGCCGCTGCTGCCTGTAGGACGGCCCCCACCTGGCCATGCTTGCCCACTCCGCCACCAGCCAGCTCTGCAGCTGACGCACCCTCGTCCTTCCCTGGGCGCGTCCCCACTTTCCAGCAGGACACAGGGGACAGTGACGGCTGGCTCCCAAGACTGATGGCCACGGCACCAGTCCTCCATGGAGCACAGGGGTCCCCAGGCCACCCTTGCCAGTGCAGCCACACCGGTTGAGCGGCTGCCTGCAGGGGCGAGGTGACAGCGGCTGGACAGGCAGAACAGGCAGGTCAGGCTCCCTGTGGCGGTTCAGCCCTGCCCTCCTGGGGCGGCGCCTTGCCTTGCTGCCCCTCTCTGGGGGCTCAAGCCCAGGTTGGGCACTGCTGGCCCTTGTCAGAGTGGGTGGCCCAGCCAACCCGACAGCTGGCTGGTGCAGGGCCCACGGCCATACTTCATTAAGTAACAGAGCTGCCTCACGCTCAGGGCACATCATGGGTATGCGGAGAACCTGGGAACAGAGAAGGGTCTGGACGACCCCTGCACACTTGGCACGTAAACACAAACCTCTGCAGAGCCACCAGCCAGAGGGGTCAGGGGGGAGGGGTTAGCTGGGAGCGCCCAGCGGCGCCCACAGGCACAGGCAGCCGAGGGGAGAGTGGGCCCCTGGTGCACCAGGGGCAGGGTCGGGGGAGGCTGGGTAACAGGACTCCGCTGGGCCCACTTGTCCCATTTCTGGGCCAGAAATTTTCAATAATAAACCAGGGAAATCTCAGTGAACTGGCCATGAGTTCGAACAGGGACCACAGGCCGTGGAGGCTGTGACTGAACCTCTCGGGACAGAGGGGCGGGTGGTAGCCGCCGGGGCTCGGTCTCCACTGAAGCAGTGTGGTCCGGACAGCGGAGCGAGTGGGTCCCCTCATCCCAGGTAGCACCTGGAGGGCCAGCAGCCACAGTGCTTCTTGTGAAAAGGCCTCTGCTCCTTTACCCCGACCCCCACCCTTCCTGCAGAGACCGGGGCGCAGGGGCTCCGAGGACCCCAGGACCCAGCTGGCCAGCTCCCAGTGAGGCCAGGGAGGCCTGATCCCCCACTCACTGCCCAGTGTCTCCGGGCGAGACCACAAGAGCCGGTGACTTGCTTTTTAATTAAAAAATAGTGCATTTATTAATTCTTTGAAATATTCCAATTTGTACTTGGGGAGCAGCTGAGCCCGGACAGCGTGGTCACTGCTGGCAGTGCCCTGGCCCCGGCCACTGTCTCCTGCAGGGTGGGGGGTGGCCCGCCGATCCGGCAGGGCCCTGGTTCTTGGCGGCAGCGGCAGCGGGCTCCAGGCGGCCCTGGAACACAGGCCCAGCCCGATGGCAGCGGCACCCCGACCCCAGCCGGGCCCCAGGGCAGCACGTGAGCTGGAGGACAGGCTGCCGTGATGGGCACCCCCATGGCACTCCCCTCTCCCCATTCCGTTCTCCAGGACCTGGAGCCTTGCAGTCCATGCTGCTCAGAGAAGCCTCCTGCCTTTAGGGACCTACTAGCCACTCGAGTCTGTTTCACGATGACAATTTGTGCCGAGGGCCTCCTGGGCACCTTCAGTCTGACCCCGGGGGACCCAGCAGCGAAGAGCCCCGTGCCTACCCTCATGGGTTCACGTTCACGGTGGGAGGAGACTGCACGGGAGTGGGGGTGAGTGCCCCGGGGCAGGTGGTGCCTCCTCAGGAGGGCGCCAGAGGGATCGCTGAGGAGCTGCCCACCGGGCAGGCGGACAGGGAGAGGAGCGCAGGGCGGAGGGGCAGCAGGAAGAAGGGCCGAGACACCGGGGTGTGGCAGCAGAGGCGGCAGCCCTCCACCCAGGACCCCTCCAGCCCATGGGCACACCTGCCGGGCACCATCACACCTCCTCTGAGCCCCGAGGCAGCACCCACAAGCCCTCAGCCCCGGGGTGCTGGGCTCAAGGCCCCCAGCTGGGCCCCAGCCACTCCCACTCACCTGCTGCTCATAGCAGCCGCCTCCGCTTCCGGGCATGCCGGCCGTGCCTCGTCCTGAGCACATCCGCGTCGTCCACGTCATCAGGGCTGTCTGGGCAGGCGGTGGCAGGGCCCTCACCAGAGTTTGGGGCCCCCTGAAACACAGTCCGGGCCGGGGACATGAGTGACCTTCCTGCCAGGACGGCAGGGTCAGGGGTGGTGAGACGCAAGGAGGATCGGGCCTAGGGGCCTATGGACACCACAGCCCAGCACCCGAGACAGGTGGCTCCCAGACACGCACGGAGGCCCTAACCCTAACCCCTGCAGGCTCGCCCTGGTGACCCCACACAGCGGCCAGACGGGCAGGGAACAGGAAGGGCCACACGGGGGCTCGGGCAACCTCCTGCCCCCCTGTAAACCCCAAACCCTTTGGAACCCCAAAGTGCCAGCCTAAGTCCCGGGCCAGCAGGACGCTGACTGAGGACACATGGAGGGTGAGTGGGAGGCTGCACACGGGACAGGAGTTTCTCCCTCATCAGGGGTCCGGCTGTGTTTTCACTGCCTGTCAGCCCTGGGACCCCCAGGTGAGGCCCCTGAGGAGGGAGGTGATGTCCCCAGCAGCCCAGACTGGACCCAGCCTATAGGGAAGGTGGCACAGCCCTAGGCCACACCCCCACCTCCCAGGTGTCTGCCAGCCTAGGGCCACGGCTGTCCCATGTGGGGCCAGGGAGGCCACACTGGCTGCGGGGCTGCACCTGTGAAGACCCTGGACAGCCTCCCTGACTGGCCAGAGTCTGAGGTGGCCCAGCTGTCCTGCTTGGCCCCAGACAACGGGGACGGCCTTGCTGGGGAGCCCAGGGCGCCGGCAGCCCCAGAGGACATAGGGAACCCTCCCCTTGGGTTTCTGTCAGGTTTCTCCCGAGACATGGGACACCGCACAGCTCAGAGCGCCCCCGAGGTGGACAGAGCCCGAGCTGGCCCCTGAGGGGCTCAGCGGCCACAGAAGTGTGGGGGTGGACGTGAAGCCACCCAGGAGTGGGGCGCACGTGAATGGGGGGCACAGAGTCTGCGAACATGTTCTCCCTCAGACCAAGAGTGGGGCTGGAAGCCCCAGGTAGGGCGAGGTTCCTTCCTCTCCATGGCCACAGCGGCCACAGGGTAGGCGCCTTCTGCACCCAGCTTACACGCAACCAGCAGGCTGGCAGCCAGCTTCCCCTCCCGGGAAACCACTCCACCGCCGGGCCGCCACTTCCACCAGCCCTGGTCCCCAGCCCACCCCACCACTCTAGGCAGGCCACGCGCAAGCAGGCGGGGGCACTATGGGGGGCGCAGGGACACAGGGAAGGCACTGTGCCTGGGGCCACCTGCCTGGACAGGGGCTGCGGCCGCTGGCCCAGCCTGGGGACTGTGGCCGCCGACCAGCTCCAGCTCCTCCAGGTCCTGGTCCTCGCTCTCCGAGTCAGCCCTCTCGGCTGCCGACAGCGTGGTGGGCACGCCGGGCGGGGACAGGGTGGCCAGGAGTGCAGGCAGGGCAAAGGCGGCCAGAAAGCGGGCCTTCAGCAGCAGGTAGGCAGGGCTGTCCCGCAGCTGCCGCCGCACGCACCCCAGAGAGGCCTGCAGGGGTCCTACTGCCCCACCAGGCCCCAGGGAGGCGGCCCTGCGCTCCAGGGCCTTCTTGTGCAGCAGGAGGCCCGACAGTGCCCGCAGGCTGCACAGAGTAGGCGGCTGGTAGGGCAGCCTGCTACACAGGGGGGGCACACACACCCCTCGCAGTCCCCCCAGCCACTCCCGCACCGCCAGCTCACTCTCCTGGGAGAGGAGGCCTATGTGCAGGCCCCCCTTCGCAGGCCCAGGCCCAGGATGGGCTGCAGGGGTCTTCTCCAAGCCCAGAGGCACCTGGGTCTCTCCCGACTCTGATGGAGACGCCAGAGTCCCCCCCAGGCCAGCGCCACTGTGCAGAGGCAGCCGGCTGGTGCAAGGGGCCTCCGCCCCAGGGGGATCAGCCAGGACGGCAGCCTGGGAAGCCATCTCCCCGGCCACACACCCTTCTCCAGAGGAAGAGAGGCCCCCGGGAGTACGGGCCGCGTCGCCATCCACTTCAACAGAGACTTGGGGTGGCAGGGGTGTCAAAAGGGTGGTGAGGTCTGTCCTGGAGGGAGGAGCTGATTCCCTGTCCATGTCGGCTGGGCCCTGGCCTGCCTGAGTCTCGGTCTCAGTCAAGGAGGATGACGGAGCCACCGACAGCCCTTTGGGGTCAGAGGTCCCTGCTGGCCCAGGAAGGCCCACCAGGGCCGGCATTGGCACAGGCAGCAGCCCCTGGGTCGTGAGCACCCAGGTGACAGACAGAGGGGTGCTGGCCGCCACCTGGGGTCCACCCCGCTGGGTGCCTAGGGCTGGCATCAGGCTGCGGGGCTGGACGGGCAGCTGCATGGGGCTAGGGGCTGCAGGCAGGAAGGGCAGGGCCTCAGGCAGGCCCTGCTTCCGGGACGTGGCAGGGGCCTGAGACTGTCCCAGGCCACTCCCAGGGACTAGGCTGGAACCCAGACAGGGGACCCTGGAGGCAGCTGCGCCCTTCACAGCCTCCACAGAGACAGCAGCATGGGCCACGGGCTGCAGGGCAGGCGGCCCCACATCAGAGGCCGAGGCCTGGGAGCCTAAAGGATGAGGACTGGCCATGGCGGGAGCCCCAGGCCCAGCGAGTGCGGATTTGGTGGTGGCCGGCGCTGGGGGGCCCTGGGAGGCCAGTGGCAGAGGGGCCTGGAGGACCAAAGGCGAGGAGACCAGAAGCTGGGGTGGTAGAACCACGGGGCCCCGGGCAGCCTTGCTGGCTCGGGCCTCCCGCAGCCGCTTCTCCCGAAGCAGCTCAGACACAGTCTTGGGCTTGGGCCGGGGGCCACACAGAGCTGGTGGGGGCGCCTGAGGGGCGGACTCGGCCCGGCAGGTCTGCAGCCCCCCACTCCCTCTGTGGCCGGCACTCTTCTTGGCAGCTTCTCGGGCTGGCCCGCTGCTGGAGAGGCAGCCTGAGGGGGAACAGCACACGCACCGGTGAGGGCCAGGCACCGGGCGCAGACACAGCCCTGCCCTGATTTCCGTTGGGAGGCCCCTGCAGGGGGGCTGCCGGGGTGTGGGAGTGGGGCCTGCCCTTCAGGCCCAGGGGGCTCGTCTGTGCCCTGAATCTCAAATGTCTCCAAGCCACCCCCTGACCCTGGCATCGCCCCTCAGGACCCGGGCACGATTCTGGGTGAGCGCAGATGGGGGCAGACCCGGGAGAGGCCCTGCCTCCAGGTCTGTGCGAGGGAAACCTCCGGCTGTGCTCACAGGTGGGAGCCCCAGGGACTGATATCCCTGCCCCCAGCCCAGGCCAGCCAGGCTCTTGGCTCTCCTGCGGGACTCCCAGCAGGGGCCAGGTCTGGCCTCTCCCCAGTGGACAAAACGGCCACGAGAAAGGGAGCGGCAGTACCTGGGGGGTCCTGGGCGCTCGAGGGGGCCTGAAAAGGAAGGGAGAGAGTCAGCACCTCAGGGAGAGTCGGGCCTGGAGCCCTCTTCCACTACTACCACCGAGACCAGGGCTCACCAGCACCTGCTCAGGGACGAGGCCTGACTCTGCACCACCCCTGCATGCGACTCACAGGCCACGGCTCTGCCTGCACAGCCCTCCCCGTCCTTGCGCCCCACCCCAGGCCCGACCCCTCTCCGGAGGCAGCTCCACCCAAAGGCACACTGGGAGCGGCGCTCTGCCTGGTGGGTCCAGGCTGGTCTGTGGGGGAGGCAGGGTCAAGGGACATGGGCTCTGGGGCCTGGACAGGGTACCTCAGGCCATGTTTGGTCCTGGGACCTATCTGTGGCCTCCTCCAGGGGTGGCCGGGCTCAGGACTCAGGCTTTTGCACGCAGACCCCACGGGCTCGGCCACCCGCACCAAGCATCTCCGCCTGGCAGGGCAGCATCGGAGCTGCAGGTGCTGGCTGAGCGAGAGGAGAGTGCCGGGAGCAGGCAGCCAGGGTGTGGGCTGTCTCGGCCCCGGGGCTCCCAGCCGCACTGGGTGGCGGGCAGGCCCCTCCTGAGCCTGGCCCCCGGGGCCCCGGGTACCACCTGTCCCTGGAAAGAGCTGGCATGCCTTACTTCCTGCACGGACTACCGCCACCTACACTCAGCACTGCCTGGCGGATGGGAGGGAAGGGTGGCTGGCACTGCGCGAGCCCACGCCCAGCTCTCACCCCTGCCTCTCACCCGAGGGCCCACCTGAGGCAGGGTGGGCAGCCGGGCCCTCCTCTCTCGGACGACCTCCATGCAGCCGGTGGTGTCGATCTGGAAGAGCTGAAGGATGCGTGGGGCATGCACATGACACACGTGTGATAGAACAGGTGACACGAAGCCCTTCCCTGCTCTGAGGCTGCCCCCCCGCCACCTCGCAGCCCTTCGAGGGCCAAGACCACGTGGTGTGCAGTGGGACTGGGCTGGCCCGCGCACAGCGCAACTCAGCAGCGGGTCTGAGGAGCAGGCTGTAGCCCAGCACAGCCCCTCCGGGTCGGCCCCCCGATGCCGTCCTGGCCTGACGCAGACCCTCGGGGACAGTGTTCCCACCCCATCCCGTCAGCTGCCAAGATGCCCTGGGCCTCACCAGCCCTGCCTCTTCCAGGACCAGGGTTCTAAGACCGGGGCAGGGATGCAGCCACTAAAAGTTGTCATCTACCGAGAGCCTGTTTTCGAGGACCCCCCACTGTGGCAAGCTGCACCTAAAGGAGACCCACCACATGCACCCCCAACTCACAGGCACACACGGGGCAGGAGCTCGGCAGCAGAGCCTCACCTGAATAAAGAGGGTGAACACTGGGGTGCTGGCCAGGCAGGCGTCCTGCAGCTGTGCCTGGATGCTGTCGGCTATGGGGACAAGGACATGGTACAAAGTGGCTCCAGTGACCACATCTGTCTACCGGAGGCCTGAGAGCCCTGGAAGCTGGGTGCCAGGCAGGGAGCACTGAGGAACCCCAAATCCAGCTGCCACCCTGCTCAACCCAGGAAGCCGGGACCAGAGGGCAGGTTGGCCTGGACAGGCCCTCCGCTCGGCCTCCAGGGACTGGCACTCAGGTGTCTCTACATCTGCGTGCGCGCTGCACACCTAGGACGGCGACCCTGCTGAGGCCTGGGTGGCGGCTCACTTCCCAAACTGACTGCTGGGTGCCAAGCAGGACAATAGGGGCTAACCACCCCCACCAGCAAACACCCTTCTAGAGTCGCGAGTATGTGTCACCAGGTGGCCCCGCATCCACTCAGCGAGCTCCTGGCGCCCAGGACAGTACCTCGAGTGTGCACGGTGGGCCTCCGGGGCATGCAGGGCAAGGCGACGTCGCCTACCCATGGACTCATGGCCATCCGCAGCCGGCGCTCAAGGAGCCTCCTCTGCAGGGTGTGTCCCCGGTGCCGCCGCCGCCACAGCCCCCGCACGTGGGGCCCGGCCGTGATGCTGCCCCCAGGACCGGTCCCTGGGGGTGAGCCCAATGGGCACGGCTGCTCTGGCTTCTCCTTCTGTGGGGGAAGACGCCTGAGCCCCGCCCTCACTGCCCCCACCCGTGTACTGGAGGGGGTGCCAGACCAGGACGGGAGTGGGGAGGGGTGGAGGTGTGCACGGCCAGGGCAGGAGGGTGAGGCAGGCGGATGGATGGGCACGGGCAGGCCCTTACCAGTGTCCGGCACCGGGCAGCCGTGTTGGCCCGGAGCGCCCGCAGCACGGTCTGCAGAGGCACCTTCAGTGGACGCCCCCCACCCTGAGAATAGAGGACAAGGCTGCAGGGTGCCAAGCTGAACCAGCACGCCCACCTCCTCGCCCAGACCCCAAAGCCAGCACCACGCCGAGACACGCCAATGTCGGGCCTCCAGCGGGGCCGCCTGCACAGGCACACACGGCTGCTCCACTCCCTTCCTGCCCCTGCTCGCTTGGGGGGAGCCCTTCGGAAATGGCACCAGGCCAAGGTGCCCTCAGCAGCTCTCCCCATGTGGCGTTTGCAGCAGACAAGCCAGGGGGATGGGGCTGCTGGCCATGGTGAGCCGGGTGGCTGCCCTGGGGCCTGTGACACGGGGCAGGAGCAAGGGCTCCAGAGGCAGGGAGGGGAGAGGGCTGCTCCACACCCGCAGACGGGCTGGCATGAGGCCAGGCCGGCCGCTGATCTGAGTGCCGGCTGTAGTGGCTGCAAGCACAGTGTCCACCCCCCCAAGGGTGGGGTATACCGGGGCCGTGCCCACCTCATCTGCCGGCCCCTCGCAGCTCACGGGGGCAGTGTGTGCACAGCGCAGATGTCTGGTGCCTCTTGGGCCGTTGGTGCTGTGGGTCCCAGAGGGGGCTTGTGCCCAGCCTGCCTGCTCCGTGTCCCTGTCCCCACCTCGGGCCACATCAGACACCTCGAGAGGGCTGGGTGAGGCAGTCCAGCGTCCCAGGTGGCCCCCTGTCCCTGCTGCCCTCGGCCTGAGGCCACTCTGCCTGGTGGGGACCCACAGGTCCATGTCCGGCACGACATGTGGTGCTGACGGCAGCTCCTGGCCGCCCTCCTGGGCGTCTGGGGTCTCCTTTGGCTCCAAGTTGCCACAGTCCTTGCTGTCCTCACTGTCCCCACTGTCCTCGCTGCTGCTGCCCCCGCTGTCCCCGCTGCTGCTGTCCTCGCTGGTGGAGCTCCACCGCACACAGCGAAGGCGCCGCCGCCGCCTCCTGCCCTGCCCCTGCCTCTTCTGTGGAAAAAGGGCTGCTTGGGGCCTCAGCGGCCTGGGACTTGGCCATGGGGCACATGGGCACTGACAGGGCAGAGCGTGGCCGTGCCCAGCGAGAGGCACGCTCTCCTACCCACTCCGGAAAGCACCACTGCCCACAGGCCGGTCTCTCCTCTTCGCCCGGCCTCTGCCTCTCATCCCGCCCTGCCAGGAGGCCAGCCCCACCACACACGGGCAGGGCCCCAACGGACGTCCAGGGAGGACTCACCCTGACCATGACTTTCCACTTGCTCAGACACTGCGAGCCCGTCCGATGCGGGAGTTCAGAAGCTATTTTTGCCCAGTGACCTACGAAGCAAAACAGCACGGAAGCTGCTGTACCCTCTTCAGCGGCACAAGCTCACCGGCCGGGAACGGGCCCCGCACCGAGAAGCGTCATCCCCTCCAGCGCCCGAGCGCCGCCCCCTCGGCGTGGGGCTCCTGCTCGCCCTCACGCTGCTCCCATGCCCGAGGAGCTTCGGCGTCAAGTTAAAAAGAGCTGGCTCAGTTCAACCAACTGAAGGGTTCCATGTAAAAGGCAACCTTGAGCTGGCTGGTGTGGCTCAGGGGACTGAGCATTGGCCTGCGAACCAAAGGGCCACCGGTTCGACTCCGAGTCAGGGCACATGCCTGGGTTGCAGGGCAGGTCCCAGTAGGGAGCACGTGAGAGGCAACCGATGGATGTATCTCTCGTACATCACTGTTTCCCTCCCTCCCCCTTTCTCTAAAAATAAATAAAATCTTTTAAAAATAAAAACGAAAAGCAGCCTGCACGGAGAGCCAGGCCCGCGCACACTGGCTGGGGCTGGCGGTGCCGTGCAGAGCGAGTGTGGTGACCGCGCTCCCCTCCGCCTCCCCCCCCCGAACCCCCAGGAGTGCGGATGAGTCTGTACCACCACGGAGACCCCGCCGCCTGCCCAGGCGGCGGCGCCCTGCAGGGCTGTGGTGCGTGGAGAGGCAGCCCTGGGCAGCCGCACCAGCAGCAACTCACCGACACCGTGTTTCTCTATTAACTCAATTAGCTTCTCCTCCTCTTTCGAATTCCATCGTCCCTTCTTCAAGCTGAAATGTAACTTCCTGAGATATCTGAGAGAGACGTGAAAACACACGGATGTTCTGCTGTTTTTTTTTAGAGCGTGCATGTGCCTTGTCACTGCACTTACTGACGCTTCGCTGGCTGACGCCCGCGTGGGCCCTGACTGGGGGTCGAACCCGCAACCTCGGTGCGTGGGGAGAACGCTCTAACCACTGAGCCCCCGGGCCGGAGCTCGGATGTGCTTTTTGATGCTGGAACAGCTGCCCCTTCTGTCCTGGCTTTCCACGGCAGGACATAGGAGCGCCGGCGACCCCCCAGAAACACGGACAAGCTGGACTTTGAAGAACGACCCCAGGCTGCCGCCCTGAGCGCCACTCCCCCTAGGGCGCTGACTCCCAGGCGAACTGATCCAGCGAAGGAGGAGAAGGGAAGGGCGGGGACGCACCGGTCCCGGCACTGGGCGTCGCTCCGCCCTGGCACCTCTTCTCGGATCTTAAACCAGTCCTGCTCCCCGTACTTGGCGACTGCTTGAAGCAACTTCTGCGGGAAGGGACACAGACAGACGAGTTCAGGACTCAGTCTGTGTAAGCGCGGGATGGCATGGGCCCACACAGGTGTCCAGGCGCACTGCCCAGGGGATGGTTCTCCTGGGCCCCCTGCACCTACCGCGTCTTCCTCGGGGGCCCAGAGGCCCTTCTTGAGGCTGGGGTCCAGGCTCTTGGTCCAGCGGTAGGTGAGCTGCATGGAGTCTCTCCCTTCCATGTAGTAGACGACTGGGGGCAGAGCGGCCGCCTGAGCACAGCGCCCCCTGACTCCCCCAGGAAGGGGCGGCTCGAACCCAGGGGATGGGACCGGACCCCTGCCAACAGGCCCCAGTCCTTCCTTTAGCCGCCGCCCACCTTACTCAGGAACTGCCTGGGCCAGCCCTGCTCTTTGTAGCAGGGGCTCGACTGAGGGCACGGGGACACGCCTGGGGGCCAGCAGACTCACTTCTGCGGTAGGGGATGTGGCTGCCCACGCGCATCTCCTGCACCAGCTGCGTCAGCATGCGGTCCTCCTCCTCCGTCCACTCCCGGCGCCGCAAGGCCTTGCTGTGCTGCTGGTGCTTCTGCAGGCACTGGAAGGCACTGCGGCTGGTCTTCCAGAACCAGAACAAATGTGGTCACTGGGTGCCCGCCTGCTCCCACGCACGGGGGCGTCCAGGGCACCGCTGGGGCACAGGTGCTGCACAGGCACTCGCCCCTGTGCACCGATGGGGACAGCAAGTGCACCCCACGACGGAGACAGGCACGCATAGAATGCACGGTGCCTCCTGTGACCCTGGTGTCCGCTGTGGACCCGGGGCATGGTGTTGTGTCAGGGCGGGTCCATCCTTGGTTTAGAAACTAACAGGCCCTGTTTGGTGTGGCTCAGTGGACTGAGCGCCGGCCTGCAGACCAAAGGGTCGCCAGTTCTATTCCCAGTCAGGGCACAGGCCTGGGTTGCGGGACAGGTCCCCAGTGGGGTGTGTGAGAGGCAACGACACACTGATGTTTCTCTCACTTTCTTTCTCCCTCCTTCCCCTCTCTAGAGACAAATAAATGAACGAAGTCTTAAAAACAAGTTTTTAAAAATAAAACTAACAAAATAAAGACATAGAATAACTTTTAAAAGTGTGATTTACCACGTTAATAAAAGCATAAATACACGTACCAAACGACAAGGAGAAAATGCCTTTTCGCTGTGGCCACATGCGTTTCTAAGCCACACCAGTGGCACCCTGACAACTGAGCCCTGGGGACCCAAATTCAGCGATATGGCAGACTCGCCAGTGGCAGGACTCCTGCGGCCTCCCGGGCACCCAGAGCAGGGGGCGCACATGTCTGCATGCAGCCTGGGGGGGTTGTCTGGGAGTGCTGCAGCCTCGTGCTCGGCCACGAAAGTGACGGGGAAAAAACAGGTGTTACAGACCACGCTCTCAGGTCTCAAGCCAGTAAGTTTCAAACCAAAGAGCAAGAAAGATTCCGAGAAAACTAACTACTCGTAAAGAAGAAAGCACTCCTATATGAGCTAACTTCCAAAGAGGCGATGAATCTGAACTCAGAAATTCATAAAAAGACCATTTCCGGCCGAGCTGTCGTCAGAGCAGTGGCCTCAAACGCCTGTGCTGCCAGAGACGGGCGAGAACCCGGTCCTCACCTTCAGGAGAGAGAGCGGCAGCAAGAGAGCCCGACAGAAGCTAGACAGTGCTCTCGGACCCCACCAAAGTGAGCTCCTCTGAGTGGGATGGGCGCGGGGGGGAGGGGGCCAAACAGGGACAGGATGGGATGGTGCCAGGCAGGACTCCGACCAGCCTCGAGGGGGCCCATGTGGGAGGCACGTGCGCTCCTGGGGCCCTGGGGTCTGAGGAGCAGGGAGGCGTCGCCCCAAGTGAGGGCCACACACTCGAAAGCAGCCAGACAAGACCCTGAAGGCTCCAAGCGACAGGCCCCCGCTGCAGTGTGACCCGAAGCTGTGAGGTCCCTGGAGCCAGCAGCCCACCCCCACGCCCGCTGCAGGACCCACACCACCCTGGGGCCTGTGCCCTGGGGTGCCGGGGCCCACCCTTACCCCCAGCTCCTCGGCGATCCTCTGCCAGTGCAGGTGGTCATGCTTGGCTGCGACAGCCTTCAGCTGGTCCAGCTCCTGCGCGGTCCACTCCTGCTTGTTGATGCTGGGGTGCTCCCAGTTCTGCCAGAACTTGCGGATCTCCTCCGCGCTGCGGCCGCCTTCGAACTGCACACAGTGCACCGGTCACTGCGGCCAGCAGAGGGCACACACGGGTGCAGCTGCTCGTCCAGGTGAGTGGCCGCACCCCCAGGCGGGGTTCTGAGGGCCAGGCCTCCTTTGCCGCCACCCTCCCAGCAGAGGCCTCGCACCGCAGGGGGGCCCTTGAGGCTGCTGCCCAGGGCCAGGCATGCGCCTGCCGGCAGGGGTCACATGGGCCTGGCGGCCGCCCAACTCACGTTGACGTTGGAGATCTTCTCCCAGTCGTGGCTGTCCAGCCGGCTCCCCAGCAAGACCTCCTCCTGGAGCTGGCTGCAGAGGCAAGGGCCCAGCTTAGGCTGCCTTCCCGGGCCCGACAGCCCCCTGGGCCGGCACCCCCCTCACTTGATGTCCTGGATCTCCTTCTCGGCCTCCTGGATCTGCTTCTGCAGGACCTGCCTCTCTGCCTCACTTTCCACCCGGCTCTGTTTCTGGTGCAGGTACTCCAGCCTGTGGGCAGGGCAGAGGTGTCGGGTGACCCATGGGGGCCCTGGGGCTGGCTGGGCCTCTCCACGACGCTGAGCCCACACAGTGCCGGTCACAGTGCGAGCACAGCGGCGGGGCACCGGCCGGGGGCCTGGCTTGGACCCCGACTCCACGGACAAGCCTCCCTGAGCAGCCTCAGCCTCTTTGCCCACATGGGATGCAGGACACGCCCTCTGGCCGTCACTGACGCCTCATCCCTTGTGCCCAGTCCTAAAGCCCACGCTTGCCCACTCCCCGAGCAGTTCAGGGAGCAGACCCACCTCTCCCGCAGCCCCAGGGGGGCCCAACCACCCCTGCAGCAATCCCTGACACCAACATCACACACGAGGCAGCGGGTGGCCACTGGGCCCCCTGCCCGGCCCCACGTGCTGTGATTTGGTTACGTGACGTCACGCCTCAGCCCACACGTAAAGCAGGGCTCACGTACGGTCCCCACCTCCACAAGTAAAAACTAAGACTTCCTAGAAAGACGTTCAGGGAGTTGGACCCCTGAACGTGGCAGCTCAGCCAACCCTGCTGACACATGGGACCTCCGTGCAACTGCCCCCTTAGGACACAGTTCAGGGTCCCACCCTCCCACCACAGCATGGGACCCGGCAGGAAGGGGGGGTGCGCCGAGCCTCTGCCAGCCCAGGTGCCGACGGAAGGCTGCCTCTGAGGCTGCTCCAGACTCACTTCAGGAACTTGGGCTGAAGCAGGCGCTGCAGGCGGTCACTCACCACCGACTTTCTGAGCAAGGTCTTCTCCCAGCTCTTCCCTGAGGACAGACAACGGCTGGGCAGTGGGCACATGGGCCAGCGGCCCCAGAACCCTCGCCCACCGTGAGCTCCGACTTCCAGGCAAAGTCAGAGGAAACGGAGAGCAAACAACCCCTCCAGGCCTGTGGCAGACCACACTCAGCGTGGGGGGCCTGTCCCAGCGGCCGAGGCCCAGGAAGGGCTGTGGGGACCGGCATGCGCCTGGGGAGAGCAGCGGTGTGTGTGGGGGGGTGCGGTGCCGAGGGCAGCCCTCACATTTGGTCACCAGCAGCTCCGCGAAGGTCTTGATGCCCTGGGCGGCCTTCTCCTTCGCGTCCTCGTTGGCAGGAGGCCCCTGTCAGAGGATATGGGTCACCACAGGGCCCAGCGTGCACTCGGGGCCCTCCCCTCAGCCTCCCTGAGCAGCCTGGTCACGTGCAAGGCCTGGCCCTGGACACCTGGACCCAGAGCGGCTGCTGGGGCACTGCCCACCGGGCAGAGGGGTCCAGGAGGAGAGGAGAGTTGCCACTAGCAACAGCGGACCCCAACTGTCGGGACCAGACAAGGCTACCCAGCTGGCGCCCACGTCCTGGGGCCCATCTATGCAGCAGAAGTCAGCCAGCCCGATTCCAGTGGGGGAGAGCTTAACTTCCACCACGGTGCCCCGGAGAGCTCTGGGGTGTCAGAGAGTGTTACCCCAAAGACCGAGGGAGTCTGTCACAGCAGGCTGTGGGGGCCCGAGCCCGCCTGCCCGCGACTCACCACTCCAGTGACCCTGTCCTTGAAGTAGGGCTTCAGGAAGTGCCCGATGTACAGGTTCAGGGGCGGGCTCTTGCCGTCCTTCACCCTGGGGCCTTTGGATCCCGCCAGGCCCCACATGACTTCCTCCTGCGGACACAAGGGGCCCCTGTGGGCCGGGCGGACTCTCCTCGTGGAGAAGGGCCCCGGTCCTGGGAGGCCTGGCCTGGCCGTGGGGGTCCTGGGGGCAGGACCCTCTCCTACCTGCTGCTCCCGGTTCTGGGTCAGCAGCAGGCTGACCTCCGCCAGCTTCTCTCGGATGACCTCCTGGTAGACCATGTTCAGCTGCAGGCACGTCTCCGGGTCTTCGGGAAGCATCTTCTCCTTGGGGTCGTCCTCATCGTTGCTGGCTCCACCCCACCTTTCTTCTTCCTGGTCACAAGGGGCAGGCTGCGGGTGAGGAAATGGGGCACGCAGACGCCCCCCATCCTCGGGGCCCTGGCGGCACAGCCTCTAGACTGGCGAGGCCACTCTGACCAAAATTCCACAGTGTCCCCTTTCCCTCATCGGAAACGGGGAAACTCAACTTCTAGGAACTGGGGTGGGGGAGGCGTGAGGAAATGAGTAGTTTCACTTTTCACAACGGGCGTTTCTATAAAAATCGGACTCTGTGAGGGGTCCATGGGACCTCCATCACTGGCTGGTGACACCTGGCTGCAGCGCACCCAGAACTAGAAAGTGGAAATGACCCAGACTCATCAGAGGGCAGTGCGTCTGGGGAGCTAGGGTAAGCCCACAGCGGGGGCTGGCCAGCCCTGCTGACGGGGGGCAGCGCCGCTCCCTCTCACGGGGCAGGGAAACAAAAGAAACCTATGGAAACTCTCCCAAGTCACCGGAAACTCCAAAGTGGTCGGAGAACAGTTGATAGTCACTGGCCTGAGTGACTTCTGGCCAAGCACCACTCTAAGCACTACGTACAGACCGGGCCAGCCAGGCAATGAGGTGAGGGCGGCCCCTACCGCGCTCCGAGTGTGACCTCACGTTGAGATATGCGTGAGCTCAGGCAAGCGAGGCAGGATGAGCCCCAGCCTAGCGACAGCAGTCACTCAGCCTTGACAGTGACACTTCAACATGTCGTCTCTAACAACATACACGCGTGGCTTTCATGCCGTAGGAACTCAAGACCAGCTCAAAGCGCACTCCCTCCCTCGGGCTGCAAGGGTGGTGGGCCTGTCTCAGGGCACAGCCAACTCAGGCCAGTAGTTACCGAGATCAGGGGACCAGCAGCATCCGAGTCCTCGTCGGGCAGGGAATCTGTGGGAACGCAAGCAGACCACTGTGACCTCGACAGAAACAGGTGGCACTGAGGAGCCAGCCAGCGGTGCAGCACACGGCCCATCTGCTGGGCAGGTGAGGGTGAGCAAAGGGCCGAGAGACCTCCAGGCGAGACCTGCATGGCTGGGCCTTGCCTCCCCAGCAGCACAGGGAAGCTGAGTGGCTTGCACTGACCAGGCCGGCTGGTGCTGGACCAGGGGCAAGGCCAACGAGAAAGACAGAGGCCTCACAGAAAGCACCCCAGGAACTCAGAGAACAGAGACCGTGGAGACAAGCCAGGGAAGAGACTCAGAAGCCTGGGGGACCCCGGACAGCAGGCAAGCCTCCAGTAGGAGCTGTGTGAGGGCACTCAGGCCTCAGGGCGGCACAGAGGGCGTGGGGGCAGGCAGAATGTGAGCTTGAACAGCAGGGGACCCTGAGAGAGGGCATCTGCATGAGCCCAGGGAAGAGAGCCGGGGGCGGGGGTGGCTCAGGCGTGGTGAATGCCCAGGCACGGGAACAAGCTGAGCTCTGGAGGCCTGTCCCAGGACAGTGGGAGTGCAGAAGCCCACCATGGGGCGGGATACTCTCGAGTCCAGCGGGGCCGGGGCTGGTGAAGGAGGGACGGCAGGCAGGAAACCGTCTGCGGGGTAAAGATGGCCGGGTCCCAGGAGTGGCAATGTCACGTGGCAGACAGGCGCTGAGAGCAGAGCAGCTGCTCCTCGCCCTGGAAGAGGCTGCAGCTTGGGAGCTCACCTGCATCGGAATCCGAGTCCAGGCTTGATTCGGAGACCTCCACGTTGATACCTGAGGAGCTCGGATCCAAAATCCTTTCCAGCTCCTTTATCTCCTGTGTTATTTTCTCTCTTTCAACGTCTACGTCCATGGCTTCTGCCTGCCTCCAAAACATGTCGTGAGAGGTTAGGAACCCTAACCCTAAACCTAACACCCCCCCACCCCCACCCCCACCCCCCGCCGCAGATGTGCTGGTTTGCAGGGGATGGCAGGAGCCTGGCCAATGCACAGACTCGGCTCCCAGAGGCCAGGCCAGGGGCCTGAGGCTGGGCTGTACCACCCTCCACGCCCCACAGACTCTGCTCTCTGCCATCAGGTGCTGAAGCCACCTGCATGGGTCTGGTCTGCCAAAGGCTGTGGGAGAAATGGACACCAATATGGCCCAACTGCCTGGTGCCTTCCCACAAGCACGCCACCAGAGAATGGTGACACAGTGCAGAAAGGGCAGAGAGTGGTGACAG
Organism: Tonatia bakeri; assembly: GCA_004024845.1. Classification (NCBI taxonomy): domain Eukaryota; kingdom Metazoa; phylum Chordata; class Mammalia; order Chiroptera; family Phyllostomidae; genus Tonatia; species Tonatia bakeri. The sequence goes on from PVIA01004156.1 coordinate 127,615, forward strand.
TCGGGTGCACAAGGACGAGGCCATGGGCCACAGCTGGATGCACAGAGTGTAGGGCTCGCTGTGGGCCCTGCCGGTCCCCAGCAGCTAGAACAGCGCCAGTCGCGACCGACACCAAGCGGACAGCTGCGAAGGGAACCGGAGCCCGGGTCTGGGAGTCTGGTAGTGGGCGGAGGCTGGGCAGAGTCACGGGAGAATAAGACAGGGGCAGTGAAACACCCAGAGGAGCCCAGCCCAGACCCCCGGGCCGAAAACAGGTGAGAGGAAGAGCGTCCCCGCCCTCGGCATGGCCTCTCCCGCCGGAGACCCACGGGGACAGAGCGGCCAGGTTCCGGGGCAGCCCCCGTCCCTGCACCCAGCGACGGTTACACTTAAAATGCTTACGGACAGAACTCAGCTGGGAGCCAGTCAGGGCCGCGGGCCGGCAGCACGCAAGCTCGCCGCCCTCTCCTACCTCCCCGCCCCGGGCCTGAGGAGCCAAGCCCTCACCACACCCTCCCCGCAGACAGCACCGCAGCCACAGCCCCGCGCTTCCGGCAGCCGCGCGACTGGAGCCCCGTGGACCGGAAGTCCCGCCTCCGCGAGCGCGGGGCACGCCGGGGACAGGACCTGGGAGGGCAGGCCGATACTGCCCCCGCGCGGCCGCTCCCGGCACTGCCCGCGTGCGCATGCCTCCTGGCCGGACGGCTGTGACCACGCGCCCTGCGGCGAGAAACCCCCATCAGGTACCTCCAGCTCTCCATTCTTCTCTGTGAGTTGGGTCCAGGGTTTCCGTGGAGCCACCAGTGAGGAAACCTGCCAAGTACCTGCTGGGTCTCGGCCCGCAGGGTCGCCGCCCCAACTGTGTGTGCGGGACATCTTTTTTTTCCTCTTTAAAACGGAACGCTTCATGAATTTGCCGGCTGTTTGCATAGGGGCCGTGCTAATCTGTGTCGTTTCATCTTAGTATCTGTGCTGGTGAAGTGAGCATGGGGGGGTTGGCAAGTCTTCGTGAGCACAACCACTGCCCCCAGGGCAGCTGGCTTCCCATTGAGCAGCCAAAAGCGAGCGCCAGAAGGGCAGAGCCATGAAGCGGCTGGTGCAGCTGCGGACCTGCCGTGGGGCAGCGATCCAGAGGCACAGGTGGGAGACCAGCAACTTGTTAGTGTGACTCGTTATGTTCAGGGCTTTTACGTGGAACAGTCCAGAGGACACAGAGAGAATCATGTACTGAAGGCTGTGTCCATCCAGCCCTCTGCTGCACAAAGCATTCAGAGGGCACCAAGGGCAGGGGTGCGCTGGGTGGCCTTCTGGTTCCGGACCAGCCCGGTGACCAGCTGAGCACTCCCCAGCCCCGAACAGTACTGTGCCCCACAGATGGGCCCTGCCTGAGGCACCCACCCCTGGGGCAGCCCCGCCCCACCTCCCAGGCTCCTAAGAGCTGTTTTGTGGTCACCCAGAGAGAACCTCATTCCAGCACTTTCTGCTGTGCTATCCCAGGCCAGCAGAACCCGCTTTTACCAGCAGGCTAGAGTGCGAGAGGGGCTTGGGGCTGCAGGCTGATTTCTGGAAGGCTCTTCTCTGTGGTTAAGATCAGAAGTCTAGCAGTTTAATCATCTTTTGGAAATTCAACCACATGGCCTCCCAAAACGCCCTAATTCTGAAATCCAGTCTGAGTCTGCAAGTGCAGCTGCTCTCAGCCGGGGCAGCCGCCCCGGACCCCACTGGCGGGGCCTGGCGCTGAGGTGCCAGCACACATCACCCGTCACGACAAGGCCCGGGCGCGGGCCCTGGCGCCGGGGGCCAGCCACCTGGCTCTCCAGCACAACAACTAGGTCAGGAAAAAGGGACACAGCGTGTGAATTTTAGAGTTTATTAAGAAAGCTGTCCATCTGAGGAGAGAAAATTTGTTTTAAAAAATAACATCTACAGGAAGACAGCCAGGAAGGTGCAGAGTGCACGCTGTACCCCCGACGTCAGAAAGCAGCTGGAAAGGCAGCCGGGGAAGTCTCGTGCCGACTGGCCCGGCAAGGCTCTGCATGGCTGCTGGACTCCTGGACTCTGAGCTTCACAGTACCAAAGGCCACATGGAATGTGTGTCCAAATTCCAGCCAAAACCACTTTTTCAAACCCAAAGGCGCATCTCCATGGCTTCACAGTTCGGCACCTGTACTGAGCTTGGTCCCTGAGGCAGAGCAGTGCAGCCGCCATGTGGGGCACCCCACTCAGGCTGCCACCTGCAAGGCCCCTCCCCCAACCCCGCCGTGAAGGCTGCGGCAGTGGGCTGAGCTGGAGGGGCGCTGCCTGACGGCAAAAGGCACAAGTCCCTGTCCGAGACAATAATTGGAATTTTGGCTCATTTACAGTGTTTTTCTTCACTCATGAACTCAACGAGGAGCGACTGAACTTATTTACAACGGAGGTTCTAGAATAAGGAGGGAAGACCCACATCACAGAACTGCTGTTTCCGTGCTCAGTGACTTTAAAACACCAGCAGCGCGTATAGAAACGTCTCCCGTGAGTCACGGAGACTACAGCAGGGAGCTCACCGATGGAGCGCCGCAGAGACTGCAGGTGCGGCTCCCGGCAAACGACACTGTGTGGGGTCATGAAGTTACCTTGTGACAAGTGTTTTTACTGAGCAGACTGCACATTTAAAGACACGACGGCATTTTAAACTCCAGTATGTAGTGGTTTCAGAATGTAAACAGAGCTGTGAGCTAGAAGCTTCTCAAGACTCCACCTCCTCCTCGATTTCAGAAATTCTGTCTATAGATTTAAGGATTTCAGCAACAAGGTTCAGCGTTTCAGCTCCAGAAACCAGCTGCCTAAAATGAGAGCACCGCAATCATGGACCGCTCTCACATGCTCCGAGAAAACAAGAGGGGCCAAGCAGAAGCAGCGTAGCATTGGAGGTCCTGGCTCCGCCCTGCAGTGGCCCCAGCCTCGCCGTCAGCAGGACGGCGCCTCACACCCCCGAGAGCCTTCGCTGTGGCCACTGATGCCCCGCCACCCCCAGCCAGGGGACACAGATGTGGGGCCCAAGACATCACTGCCGTCTCCCAGGGCCTCTCCCAGCAAGGGCACCACGTGGGACCTTGGAGGGGCCAACTCAAGGTGGGGGGAGCGGGGGAGCTGGGATGAGCCTTGATGCCCACACCACCCAGATAAGGGTCACCGCGTGGAAGACTGAAGCCCGCTGGCCCAGTGCACCCTGTTATGTCAGGGCTCACAGCACCCTTGGCGCACCCCAGTCCTGAGCCCCGCCACCAGGGGCGGCGGCAGTGTGCTCGAGGTCTGAAACTCAGTGTGCAGAGAACCCCGCCCCTGCCTGAGACCGATGCACTTACTTGATGGAGGCGTGCGCACTGTTCATGACCACGCGGAGGTTCTGCAGGGCCACGTCCGTGTTCTGTTTCACCACTGCCAGGCTGGCACCCTGGCCCGAGCGCAGGGCCTCGTTCTCGCGCTGGAAGGCGGAGACCTGCGCCTGGGGCGGGGCGTGTGGCCATCCCTTCAGGATGTCTGTGCAGACGGGGAGTGTCCCCTAGGGCCAGCGCAGTGCCTCGGAAGGAGGGCCAGCCCGACAGCAGGGCTGCTTCCAAACCAGGGCTCCTGGGGCCTCCCGTGCTGCGGCCTGTCCTGGGCCCCGAGCTTGGGGATGAGACGTGCGCACGAACACACACCACCCACGCAGCTAGCAAGGCCACAACCCCAGGGACCTGCCTCTGAACACGTGACACTGGAGACCTCCTTACCTGGAGCAAGCTTATTTCCTGTTTCAGCTTCATGACGTGACTTTCTGCCTTTACTGCACGTTTCTGTCACCACGGACAGCAGCACACATCAGAGAGGCGCTGACACAGTTCTGTGGACCCCGTGCCCTCGCCCGCCCCGCCCCGCCAGCAGGCCCGCCCACTCACAGTCCCACCGCCAGGGTGAGGGCCCTGCTCACAGGTGGCGTCTGGGATCTCTGGGGTGCAGCACAAGTCCAGCTTAGTGACACACCCAACGCTTCACGACGTCACCCCGCCCCCCAGCCCGGCGGGGTGCCACCCCGGTACATACGGTCATCAGCTCCAGGTTCTGCTCCACCTGCTGAACCACGGACTCCAGGTCATGGTAGTCACTCTCCTCCTTCATCATTTTTGCTTCTAATTTCCGCTCCAGCGTCCTCACCCTTGTTGGAAAACACACCTGCGTCACTAACAACTCACACGCCTGATTCTGGGACCACTGCTAAGAGGCACTCCGATCAGGCCCATCCACAAAGACCCCGAGTGCCCACTGTCTCGGGACGAACTGCATCAGTGAGGGGATCGAGAGGCGACCACCTCCACAGAGTCCAGGCCAGTGCCAACCACGGGCCCCAGGGTGCCTGCAGCCCACCGCTCTGTCCTCAGGGCGGCGTCTCAAATACACTCAGAACGTCGTCCCAGTGCACCAAGGTTGTGTGTCCCATTCCCGGTCAGGGCGCATGCCGAGTCAGCCAGTGAGCGCACCGAGTGGGAGAGCAAATCGGTGCTTCCCTCCCCCTTTCCCTCCAAAATCAAAATAAAGCATGAAAAAAAGGACCACTCTGACACAAGAAAGGGGCCTGATGCTGAAGACCAACACAGACTGGAACGCAGACTCAGGCTGAGGGACACGTCCTTGCCTGCACATGGCCACCAGCGCCCGAGTTCCCCACCGCAGCTGCCACCCGAGGCTTACATCTCGGTCTGCGTCTCAGAGAAGCTCTGCACCTCAGTCAGCTTCCTCCGCAGCTTGGAGTTCTCGTCCTTCAGCTACAGGGAGAGGAAGCCCTTGTCAGAGACTCAGGTGTCTCCCTCAGAGGGGTCTGCTCGCTGCAGCCTGACCCTGGGGCTGCTCCCAGGACAGAAGCACTCTGGAGCCAGCCCCCTGCCCCGCGCAGAGACCAGGACTCGAGACCTACGGTCACAGACTATGACTTCACTCACATCGCCCTTCTCTCAGGCCATTGTAACATCAGGAAAGATTTACTCAAAACACGTGGCCGGACGCCCAAGCCGATGACAGCGGGAGAAGACCCGTGGCTGTGGGGTGGCCCTCAGAGGGTCCCCCCCACTTTGTTACGGTTTGGTCCTGCATGGGTGGCACTGCCCTGTACGTTTCACTGGGCTCTGTTTGCCAGACAGCCGGGCGAGTGCGCCGCATGGTGACGCAGTGGCAGGCTGCTGCGCCAGAAACTGTCTTGTCCTGGAGCCAAAACTCGGGCCCCGAGGACACCAGGAGGCCCAGGTGCTCTCTGGGGACACCGCTCCGACACGGGTCCCTTACCAGGGTGCCAGCATACAGCTCCTCACTCACCGCTTCATAGCTTATCTGCAGCGTCCGGAGGTGCCTGTCCCCTAGAGACTCTCCGTGGGCTGCAAAGTCTGCGCCAGGGCTCCCCGCGGGAGAGGCGCAGCAGTCGGCGTCGCTCAGCGTCCACGGGGGCAGGGACTCAGGCCCTGCCAGCTCCGAGGGGCTGGAGAAGAAGGAGATGTACGTGCTGCAGGGAGACGCACTGGCTACCTCCCGCGAGGAGAGGGTCTGCTCCACAGTGGATGGCAGGTAGACTCCAGTCCACCCGGCCTCGTCCTCGTCGTCATCCAGGAGGTCACCGGCCCCCGTCGGGTCTTCGAAAAACGGCTGCTGGTATTCCAAGCCGAAGCCCACGGGCTGGGAGACTGGGGAGCTGCCATCGAGTCCTAGTGAGTGCCTCTTGGCTTCCTGAAGGACAGGGGGTGGGGGGCAAGGCTCAGACCTGGGCGTGGTGGCAGGCCTCTTTTCCGGACGGTCCGCACTGCAGCAGGGGCTCCACCTGTCCACCAGGGGAGGCACGAGCCAGGAGCGACACCCACAACTCCCCGCCAGCATTGGCGGCTGCCTCGCTCCCCCCACACCCTCTGCCCGACCTTCCCACAGGAACACTGCAGGTTGAGAGAGCTGTGCTCTGCATGTTTGTGTCAAGTCACCGCAGAGGACTCCTGAGAGTTACCTTCGAGTAAAGCCTGCTGTTGGCCGTGTCCTCTTTCGACAGGCTGAGGTTCTTGGTTTTCAGAAACTCTTTAAAGGAGAATGGATTTGCCTCTTCGAGATCTCCAAGTTTATCATCTGAAACAATGACAACCGTCACACACGTAAAGTCTCCTGAAGATTATCGGGGGGACTCCCCTGTTCGTGTCTCTTTCCAGGACACAACCCTAGCTAAATTGGGAATGCCACCTTCAACATTGTACCAGAACTCAGGGACACCAGGAAGTGAGAAGGCAGGCCCATAAAACCATCCACTTCCTTATCCCCTCTTTCTCTCCACCCCCACCCTTGCCCCTAGCGGTTCTCACGCTACTGGCTAGGGCACAGAGGCCACCTGCATGGGGGATGCTCCTGCACCCCAACCGCTTGGTCCCAGCTCCAGAGGCCCCGCCCCCCTTCTCTGTGGCCCTTTCAGTCCACCAATCTCTTAAGCCCGGGAGCCAGCCTTGTGTGAAGTCGGCTCCTAGGATTCCAGCCCTTGCTGTCTCTCAAACCCCCAGGAGTGACTTCCCACCTTCCTGCCCTCTCTCCTGTCTCAGCTTGCACCCTCTTCCCTCCTACCCCGGGGTCTAGATTGAGAGGGTGAATTCCATCCCCACCTGGTCTGCCAGCTGCAGGTACAGAGGCCTACACTGCCAGGGGGCAGCCCCACCCCCAGGTGCCAGCCTGGCACTGTGAGGTGGGCTGACAGAGAGAAGGCGTTACTAAAGCACTCTACCTCCAAAAGGTGTCTCCTGGGCTCCCGGTGGACCTTGCTTATTGCCCTTCACCTTTCCGCAGACAAAATCTGCAAAGAGAGCGTCACCCCCATAGTCCTATGGAGCCTTGGTGACCACAGCTTGCTCTGATGCGGAGTCTCCACTCTAGGGCTTCTCATAGCCTGGGAGGCCTTTCAAACATGACCCCGCTTGTGCCCTGGAGACGTCTGCCTTCCAGGGGCCCTGGCCCCTGGGATTCAGAAAAAGCTCCAGCAGGTTCTGATGCTCAGTGGGACTATGCATGTCTTGTCTGGGGCACCTCCTGAAAGCCCCAGTGGGCTGCCATCAGCTCCTGGCCCTGATGTGACCACCTGAACAAGCTCAGCACAGTCTGGCTGGCGAGTGGGGCGGCCCCTTGGGGAGGAGAATAAACTGACCTGGCCGTGGCCCAGCTGCAGTCGTTTCCAGGCGTGCCTCGGATGAAGGCTCCCCTACCCTCCCTCCAGCACCCGGAAGTACACTTTTATTCGGGAACTGGCCACCCTATGAAGGAACTGTCTGTCTGGGAGGAAGGGTCTCCCCAAGACAAGACTGTGAGCTCCGAGCGGCAGGATGCTCTCCACCTTCGAGTTCCCAGTGCCCGGCACATAGTGGCGCTCAGCGGTCACCGCTAGGTCGAGGGGTGAGTCAGTACTACGGCAGAGCTACCGACAGGTAGTGCCGGGACCGGGGGCCCTGAGGCTTGTCTCTCACCTGTGTCTCCCACGGAAGCTAGCACCGGACTGGGCACATAGCACATAAACGTCGGCCGAATGCCGAAGAAGTGGGAGTCCGGCTCCCTGCCATGGGGGCGCTCACAGTCTAGCTGGGGGAGACAAGACCGGCGCTCATAGAACGCTGCAGCTGGAATAACAATGAGAGCGACTTCAATGCGCGCCGCGCAGCGCTCTGCCGGACGTCCTCACCTGCACCTCCGCGCGACCGGCGGGGCCGGCGCCCACACCCCACCCGGGCGCGGGCCCGGAGCTGGGGCGCCTGCCTTGGGCCCCCTCCCCTCCCCGCCCCCCACCCCAACCTGCCCTCCCGGCCGCTCACCGTCCGGAATGACGAGGCTCCGGGCCCGGGACAGCGGTGTGACGCCCGGGCGGCGCGCGTAGCCCGCCATCGCCGCGGGGCCGGGGACGCGGGCCCTCCCTAGCCCGGCAGTGGCGGTTCCATTGCGCCGGCTCCGCCCCGGCCGCGGCCTGAGTGCCCTGCCCCGTCGCCCGCCGCTCGGCCGCCGCTCCGAGCCTCTCGCTGCGGCTTCAGCTCCGAGCACCGGAAACCAGCGCCGGAACGCCGAGGGCCGGCGCCGGCGGGGGCGGGGCGCAAACGGCGGCCCCGGAAGTGACGGCAGAAGCGGTGGGCGGAGACACAGTATGGCGGCGATGGTGCTAGCCGCAACGCGGCTGCTGCGAGGCTCCCGCGCCTGGGGCCGACCGCGGCTGAGGTGAGCCGAGGGCCGGCTGCGGCAGCCGACGACTCTCCGGACGTTCGGCCTCTGGTTCCCCGACTCCCAGACGCGGCGCCGGGTGGGCGAGCTTGGACTCACCCAGGTCCGGGAGGCGCTTCCCTGCCCAGCGCCCCAGGCCTGGGCCCGAAGCCCCATCCGCTGATCCGCTCCCCGGCTGTTGGGTCTGCTCCCGTCCTCCACTCCCGGACCGACGAGACTGGGCCCACGTCACGTGTCACCCCCGCCCGGCCACTTACTGAGCGCGCTTGTTACCTAGTGGCCGAACCGGCGGGGCCTTGGCTACCCGGACCGCGGAGCCGGGGTTTGGTCCACGCCGCGGCCGTGCCCTGCCCCCCGCCTGTGGATAGCAGCTGGCTTTTCCGGCCTCGCCGTCTGCCTTAGGGGCCAGGGCTGCCTTTTTCCACCCTGGCACGTTCATTGGGGCAGCAGACTGGTGTCGCCTTGTCACTGTGTCCACGCGCTGCGGCGCCTGGGCTGCGGCGGGAAGCTGCTTCCCTGGGGCAGTGGGTCCACAGCGCCTGCGCTAAACATCAGTCGTGCGAGTGCGATAGAGACAAACTTAAGGAGGAGCGTTGGGTGGTAGCCATGTGCAAAGTGGAGGCCAGAGGACAGGTACAAGGGAAGCTTTGGGGATGATCATCCCCTGGACCAGCCCGCCAGTGTGACGGAGACCTCTTGGGGAGGTGGAGAAGGGGCTAGGAGACAAATTTGCTGGTGGAGTGGGGGACCAGATCTTGCAAGACTACATAGTGCCAAGTGCTCTCTGTGTTCAGGGACTGCAGCCCTCTGCACGCCCCCACGGAGGGAGCTGCTGTTCTCGCCGGCCTTTTCACAGAAGTGGCTGGGCAGACCCCCAAGGCACCAAACAATTTGCTGCAGGTCCCTGGGCCACCAGTGTTGGCACGGTGCCCCCTGCCCACTCCTCTTGAGTCCCCAAGCTTGCAGAACAGACCCTTTTGAAAGGCACGGGTGGACTTTTCAGTGCAGACAAAAACACGACCAGCTGCACTGGCGTGGTGCCCCCAGGTCCTGGCTTCGGGCCCTGGTTGTAACTGGGCTAACTTCTGTTTCAGGTTCGGGGGCCCTGTGTGCAGACGGTTCAGCAGTGGTGGCGCTTACCCCAGTGTCCCCCTCTCTACCCCTCTACCCGGAGTGCCGCAGCCCATTTTCGCCACAGTTGATGGGCAGGAGAAGTTTGAGACCAAAGTTACCACGCTGGACAATGGGCTTCGTGTGGCGTCCCAAAATAAGTTTGGCCAGTTCTGTACAGTGGGAAGTAAGTGCTGTTTGTCGGTGGTGTCATGGGCGCCTCGCTCACAACATGCGTCCTGAGTGAGGAAGCACAGTGTGGAGTTGGCACATGCGGCTGCCGGAGGGTGCCAGTGGCCATGGGGGCGGGCTGTCCTCCTTTTTCTAGCTTCACGTCACGGAAAGTGTTTGGTCACACGTGTGCAGCATGCGTCTCTGTCAGTGTTGTCTGACGTGCACACCTGCAAATCTGCCAGCCCGGCCTGGGCGGCAAGCGTGCCTCTCACCCTTGTGTGCCTGCGTTTCCCGGTCTGGTCCTGTGCTTGACTATAATCTAGAAGGTTTCTTTTGAGTGAATCATTTTTTTTTAATGTTAATTCAATCTGTCAATTTTATTTTATTGCCAGTTCTTATTAATTCAGGATCAAGATACGAAGCAAAATACCTTAGTGGAATTGCTCACTTTCTGGAAAAGTTGGCATTTTCGGTCAGTGCTCAGTTTCTGGGTTTTGGGAATATTGTTGGGAAGAATCTATATAGCTTTGCGCTTTTTTTTTTTTAGATTTTACTTATTTTTAGAGAGGGAAAGGGAGAGAAACATCAATGTGTGGTTGCCTCTCATGCGCCCCCTACTGGGGACCCTTTGGTTTGCAGGCTGGCGCTCAATCCACTGAGCCACACAGGGCAGGACTATATAGTTTTGCTTTTTTAGAGTGGTTACTTTAATAAATGATTAAGTTGTTGAGTTAATGGTAATAAAAGGAAATTTGATTTCAAGTGTTCTGAAAGCAAAAGTAAGTTTTTTTCTATAAAATTGTGTTCTGGGGTGGCTCTGGATTGTTAAAGCCTGAGTAGGTTTTCTGACTTGTTTTTGCTAGTCCACTGCTCGTTTCGACAGCAGAGATGGCATCCTGCTCACCTTGGAAAAGCACGGGGGCATCTGTGACTGCCAGACGTCCAGGTACAACAGCTGTCTCACGCCAGCCTGTGTGGCATCCATGTGGGACTGTTCTCAGTCTCAGGCAGCGTTGGTGGGCAAGACACGCACAGAGGAACACTTCCAGGGCCACACAGTCCCCACAGGGTCATGGGCTCAGTGACTGAGCCAGGCAGTGGCTGGGCCCTGGGGATGCAGAGTGGCCTCTATCCCCACGGCGCTCACAGGTCAGGCAGAAGGCTGCGCCATGGGTGGAGGACACGAGAGCCCAGAACCCAGGGTGGTGAGAGCATGGGGGACAGGCAGCGGACTTGGTGTGGACTCAGGCCAGGAGTGACAGGGGACTTGACTTTGGGGCTGGTTCTCAAAAGGCTCTGCCAAACGGAATGAAGGGAGGCGGTTCAGACCCTGGAACAGCGGGCACAAAGGCCCTGCAGTGCGTTCTCAGTGGTTGGTGCAGTAAGCCTGAATGGTAAAGGTCACATACACAGGCGGGATCAGAGACTGGGAATCAGTGAGTGTGGGGGCAGCACATCCCATGTCCAGGAAAGGTCTCCTCCGAGCCCTCTGAACCCCCTGGCCCCCGTCGGTGAAGTTCAGACTTGCCGTTCCCTGTGTCCTGGCTCCGACAGCCCCATGCACCCTGAGCTTGGGCCTTCATTCCTGCTGTTCCCCCCACATGGTCTTGCAGCCCTCCCCTGCAAAGGTGCCAGTGGCCGTGTCCAGCCTTGTGGGCGCACTCGTCCACACGACTGTGCCTTCCCAGCCGATGCAGCCCGCCCACTGACCGCAGTGCCCCCTCATGCAGTGAGCTGCTGCCGCCGCTGGTCTTTGTCCCCCCACCATCTGGGGCCAGGCCTGTTCCCACAGTGACCAGTCGTCCATGCAGGATGCACGCAGCCCGGGGTGCCGTGGTCTGCGTGGAGCCTGTGCCGAGCCGCCCCCGATGCCTTTCATCCACTTTGTCCAGGCAGGCCCTCACCCGGCACCAGCCTGGGTGCCGTTGGGGTCCTGCCTGCTAGGAGTTGACCCCAGAAGACAGAAGACGGGAACAGGGAAAAGCGCCGAACATGTGCTTAAGGGCGACGCCCAGTGATAGAAAGGGCTCCGTGGCACATCCCTGTAGTGACCTCAGTGCTGGCGTTGTTGGTTTTCCTAGAGACACCACCATGTATGCTGTGTCTGCTGATTCCAGAGGCCTGGACACGGTGGTTGGCTTGCTGGCTGACGTTGTCCTGCACCCACGGCTCACAGGTGTGTGTCCAGGCCACCTGAGGGGCGGTGGGGGTGGGATGCTAGGTGGCATGTGGAAGCACCACTGTGGGGAAGGGCCCTGGGCTGTTGGGGGCATGGGCCCAGCGCCCGTGAGTTGGCGCAGTTTCATTGGGAATGAAGAAGCATGGGAAAGCCCTGGTGCCTGGTGCTCTGACCCCTCCCTGCACCTTTGGACAGGCCAGTGAACTTGGTCCTTTTACTTCAGAGGGGCATCTCAACTGTGTTTAAACACCCGCCTGATCTGCCCTTGTCCAGTCCCTTCCTTGGTCTCTCAAGTGGCTAGACTCTGAGCCCCTGGTTGGGAGGGACAGGGGCAGGTCACGCAGCTGCCATGGCTGGGCTGATGTCCTGCATCCAGGGCTCTTTGGCACTTGTCGCAGTGAGCTGACGCTGGTCTGTGACTGTTCTCTGAGCACATGACACCCCTTGTCATGGTCATGCAACACTGGAGAAAGTCTGGGGTCCGTGCCCCTCAGGGAGGAAGCCCAGACTCAGAGCGGGGCAGGTGGCTGCCCGTGGGGCACTCTCCCCCGACACATGTGCCCCCAGCCAGCCCCAGATGAAGGTGCAGTAGGCTGCTGACACCCCTTCCCGAGGACACGCAGGCCTGCAAGGGGTGAGCCTGGTCTCCGTGCTTTGCAGAGGAAGAGATCGAGATGGCTCGGATGGCCATCCAGTTTGAGCTGGAGGACCTCAACATGCGGCCCGACCCGGAGCCCCTTCTCACCGAGATGATTCACGAGGTGAAGGATGGTCCCGGGCTGTCGCCACCAGCACCAGTGGTCCTGGGGCAGCGCACGTGGGAGGGTCGTTGGCCTGCCTGATGCCCTCGCAGGGCACAGGTGCTGGCAGGACACTTTAGTTTCTGAGCCTGCTGTCTAGAAGGCGCCGAACTTCCGGTTCTTCCAGCAGCAGTGCCTTTCCCGGGCCCTCTCCAGAGTGAGCCTTCTGCTCCACAGCCAGGCCCGCCTCTGCTCGGTGGGGCAGGCTTCCCTCTTGGCACACACGGCGTCCCTGCCTGACGGCGGTCACTGTCCAAGGACAGCAGGGGCGGTGGCTGGCGAGTTCTCTGTGTCGCCTGAGTGTCTTGCTGTCGCCACCAGGCTGCGTACCGGGAGAACACGGTCGGCCTGCACCGCTTCTGCCCCGTGGAGAACATAGCCAAGGTGGACCGTGCGGCACTGCACTCCTACCTGAGCACCTACTATACCCCCGAGCGCATGGTGCTGGCGGGCGTGGGCGTGGAACATGACCACCTGGTGGAGTGTGCCCGGAAGCACCTGCTGGGCATCCAGCCAGCCTGGGGCGGCGAGGTGGCCGTGGACGTGGACCGGTCAGTGGCACAGTACACTGGGGGGCTCGTCAAGGTAAGGCGGACAGGAGGCCCATGGCCTTGGGTCACAGACATGCCATCCGGGTGTGTCTGCTGCACGATCGTAATCTGAAGGGCTGGCACGAGCTGGGCGTGCATGGCTTTGCCTTGAACACATCCTGGTCTTGGCCCGGCGTGCATCCTCTCTGAAGCCGGGGGCTTGGCCGGGCAGGGGCGGGCCAGGGGGAGCTGACAGGAATGGCAGCACGGTCTCGTTCACGGCACCCTCCCCGCCCACAGCTGGAAAGGGACATGTCCAACGTCAGCCTGGGCCCGACCCCGTTCCCCGAGCTCACGCATGTCATGATAGGGCTGGAGAGCTGCTCCTTCCTGGTGAGTCTCCGTGGGTCTCCCCGCACCCCGGGGCTGGGCCCGTCCCCCGTCTGAGCTTCGTCCTCCGCCTGCAGGAGGCAGACTTCATTCCCTTCGCTGTGCTGAACATGATGATGGGCGGCGGCGGCTCCTTCTCAGCCGGTGGGCCCGGCAAGGGCATGTTCACCAGGCTCTACCTCAATGTGCTCAACAGGTGCGTGCCTGGCTGTCCCCAGGGCCACGGGCCAGCTGGGGGGCATTGGACCCTGACACTACCTTCCGGGGGCCCCCCCATGTCCCCACAGGCACCACTGGATGTACAATGCAACCTCCTACCACCACAGCTACGAGGACACGGGCCTCCTGTGCATCCACGCCAGCGCCGACCCCCGGCAGGTGAGACTGGCCTGCTGCCCGCCTCGCACAGACGGAGCTGCTCCTGGGGGGCAGGGCGTCTCCGCTGGGTGGCCCGAGCAGCTCAGGCCCCCCTCCTGCCACCTCTGCAGGTGCGAGAGATGGTGGAGATCATCACGAAGGAGTTTGTCCTGATGGGGGGTGCCGTGGACACGGTGAGTGTGGCGGGGTGCTGGCCCCCGGCCCCCAACCCCCAACGCCACTGTCCCAGCCAGTGTGGTGCAGCCCCCTTGGGGAGCCCTCCTCGGCCCTCTCCTGGCACCTGGTCTGCTCTCCCCTGCTGACTCCACATGCTCTGCGGCTGCCTCGTGACCTCTCCAGCCTTATGGGCAAGTGTGCATCCTTCTCGCCACCCTGTGGAGCCGTGGCGGTGAGGGCGGCGTCAGGAGGGCGGGCAGCACGGCGGGCAGCACTCGGTGTTCTGACTTCCCACGTTCTCGGGTTTAGCTCTGTTTCTGAGACTTTATAGTCTAGAGGCCTCGTTACTTTCTGGGTCAGAACTGGTACAGACTTCAGATTTTATGTACATGCATGCACACAGACTTTTCAAACCATGAACTAGAGCTCAGGGGAAGCATGTTTCTTCCTCATTTCAAATCTGGCATGGGCTCTGGAGTGTAATTTCGACCTTGACCAGAATCTCGCAGCTGGGAAGCGCGGTGGGCTGTGCTCAGGACTTGGGCCTGCAGCCGCTGGGGAGCCCGTCTGCCCTCCGCCCAGCCTGGGGCGAGTGCAGACCCGTGGCCAGGACCCGTTTCTGTGCGCCCCTCCGCTGGCTGAGGTGCCCAGCAGGCGGTGGCAGTGGGACCGTGGGACGGCTTTGACCCTCAGGTGGAGCTGGAGCGAGCCAAGACACAGCTGATGTCCATGCTCATGATGAACCTGGAGTCCCGGCCTGTGATCTTCGAGGACGTGGGGAGGCAGGTGCTGGCGACCGGGTCCCGGAAGCTGCCCCACGAGCTGTGTGCGCTCATCCGTGAGTACTGCGCCCAATGCCCCACAGCACTGACAGGCGGCAGCTCCAGCTGGGCGGCCTCTGTTTTCTGTGGCATCCCATGAGAGGCTTTCAAGAGGGCTCTGAACTCCATCCAATCATATGCCGGGTTTGGTTTGCTTGTGAGTTTTTGGACAATAGGTCAGTTTCATCAGATTTTCAGAGGGTGGGCTCCGTGTCTGTCATGATGTGAGCAGCCCAGTCTGAAACTGGCATAGCCTCGTAGTGTTCCACAGGTGTGGGGTCCCTACAGTACCCCTGTTCCCCCTCAGGGGGCCCCCTCAGACCCTCGAGCACAACAGGACCCGATCTTGTGGCCTCCACTTCCACACCAAAACCAGTTCTCGAGGGTGCGTTGCCAGGAGGTGGGTTCCGGGCGTCCCTGCCAGTGGCGGGGGCGTGGCCCACAGCTCTGGTTCCCGTTCTCTCCGGGGCCCTGCCACCCGGGGCACAGCGCCGGCCTCTGTCCCCCACTGTGCAGGACCCCTTCACTCAGCTCCTGGTAGTGGCTGCTGTCCTCCCGCCCCAACTCGCCACGTGGACACACCTGGCTGCACCTGGACCCTCCTCCCCGAGGCGGTGGCTGGGCCCCTGGGGTTCCCTCCATCCACTCAGTGACCCGGAGAGGTGGCGCGGGTGCAGCATCAGGCCTTCCCTGTGCTCTGTCCCCGCGCCAGGAGACGTGAAGCCGGAGGACATCAGGCGAGTGGCTTCCACGATGTTGCGCGGAAAACCGGCTGTGGCCGCGCTGGGCGACCTGAGTGACCTTCCGGCCTACGAGCACATCCAGGCAGCGCTGTGCAGCAGGGACGGGCGCATGCCCAGGGCCTTCCGGCTCTTCCGCTAGCGGGTGAGGGCTGTGTGCACCTCGGAGGAGGAGACCGAGCGCTGCGGAGCTCACGGATGGTGCGAACCAGAACGCTCTTGCTCCACACGAATGCACACATCTGACGTTGCAGGGCGAGGCTCCCCGCCCCCACACCCCCATCCCCCATAATGGGATGTGCTAGCCGTGGTGTGTACGCAGTTTTCTAGCGCCTTGGCTCAGACCAGGGCCAGTGCAGACAGAACCCCAGCAGCCGCTGCAGGAAAACCAGGTCCATGCACACAACCCTCCCAAGTCTCAGCGGGTGGGACGGGTGCCCAGCCGTCTCATTGCCGAGGCCAGTGAGCCCACCAAGCGCCTGGCCTGTGGGGTGCAGTGCAGGGCTGGGCACATAGCAGCGCCCCTAGGCTGTCCGCTGACACTAGTCTGACGCTGGGCTGCGGCTGTCATCCTCTGCCCCCGACTACGGACGGGGCTGCTTAAAGGCCTGTGCTAGCCGGCAGCTTTCCCAAAACGAGGCATGGATGTGGCCAGTCCCTTTTCTGCCTGAGGATCCTTCAGTTTGACCCTTGTTGCAAAGCCCCTTGCGCTTGCTTTGAAAGGTGGGTTCTGGATTCAGAGGGTCAGGACACACGGGATGGAAGGCAGCTTCTAAGATTTATATGGTGGTTGGTGCTTATGTTTTAAAAGGTGGGAAGATTAGGGAGAAGTGACAGGTCATAGGACCTTGGTGACAGGAGAGATTTGTGGTTCTCAAACACCCATGGAAGCCCCAGGGTCCATGCCGGGGGTCCTGGGAACCACTGCCACCCCAGGGGCAGCTCCATGCCACCGAAGCTCAGGGCAGCACTCCACACGCAGTGTCGGTGCAGGCGGGTCATGGGAGGGCAGGGCCATCCGCACCACCGTCCCTGGGGCCCTGGGAGCTGCCTCAGGGAGGGAGAGGGGCTGGGGAGTTGAATAAAGTGTGCTTGTCCCTTCTGTTCTGTCGCCTGGCCTCCCTGCCACAGCCGGTCCAGCGGTCCAGCGGCTGCCCTGCCCCTCGCAGTCCGTCCCCACCCTGGGGTGAGAGCTGGGGAGGGGCAGGTGCAGATCGCCCCACCTCGGACTGCGCCTATTGCATCTCCCTGCAGTTGCCTCACCGAGGGAGGTATCTGGCAGTGGGCACACGCTGTGTCTGCAGTCTAGCTGCTACTGGGCGTGTTACGACAAGGCGGGAACTGAGCTTGTTGGGTAAGGTCGGGTAAACTGCACGTCACTTCTCACAGCTCCTGCAGAGCTGAAGCTGGACTGACTACAGCCCACAGTTTTCCGAACATTCTAGGAAGTGCTGATTACAAGCAGAGGTGTCTGTTTCAGAGGCAGCCCACAGTTTTCTCTGCCTGCTGGCCTGCCTGGCCCCGGACGTCACTATACTACGCTGCTCCCTCCCCTCCACCCTCGTAGCCCCCAGCCCCGTTGCAGCAGCAGCAACATTCACACTCCGCAGGCTCCCTGTCAGCGCTGTGCCTCCGGGGGTGGGCAGGCTGGTGGGCCCCCTGCTGAGGGGGCCCGCACCATCTCTCTGTATGAGGGCCAGAGCCGGGCTTCCGAACACGCCCTCGCATGACCGCGTCTCCTGTTCTTGGTGAGGCCGTTTTCCCGGGCTGGCTGCTTGGTGTGCACTGGTTTCCACTGTGAACCTACTTTCCCAGCACAGGACTGAGGGTCGGCCTAAAGAGGGCCACAGATGCCTGGCCCTCGTCCCGGTCTTCCAGGTGAATGTGGCAGTTGCTCCAGAACAGCAGCTCGATTTCGGGCCAGACTCTGTCCAGAGTCGTGTAGAAACTGCCCTTCCATAGTTTGGGTCCCAGATTCCGTAAAGAACCACAGAATGGCTGTGAT
The DNA here is from genome assembly GCA_004024845.1 of Tonatia bakeri. Taxonomy (NCBI): domain Eukaryota; kingdom Metazoa; phylum Chordata; class Mammalia; order Chiroptera; family Phyllostomidae; genus Tonatia; species Tonatia bakeri. Next base: position 145,106 of record PVIA01004156.1, read on the forward strand.
TTCAGGCCTCATTACCACAGAAGTGATCTTCACCAGAGGCTTTCAGTGAATTGACTTGCAACTCAACAGCATGTGTGTTTCTGGGTTTCAGGCCTACAGACAACCGGGGTGATTTCTGGAAGCCAGGCAGGCGGCCTGCGCCTTCTCGGAATCCCTCCCACCCGAACTGCAGGGTCACACATGCGCTGCTTTCAGACTTACTCAGGCTGACACCAACAAATGCCAGGCATGCTAGGTGTTAGAGCTGGCTTCACAACTCGCTCCCATCTGAAGTGCTTCCCAGCTAACACCTCGGGGCAGTGGACGGGATGGGGCCCAGATCCCCAGAGGGGAGTGAGGGTGGTGCCCTGGGCCAACAGTGGGGTACAAACCCCTTTCCTCCCAAGAATGCTGAAAGCAGGGTCTGCACAAGGCCGTCTTTCTGGGACCTGTGTTATCGCCAGAGAGAGTCAAAAGATTCAGCCTGTGCATTTATTTAAAAATATAAATATGGAAAAATAAATAAGTAGACTAGATCAAATGCCCCTGGGTTTCCAAGCATTCAAAGCCTATGCTTTTTCCAAGAGATGGGGTCAGGTGAAGGGGCGATGGGCTCTGAACACAGAAGCAGCGACCCAGATGTGGAGGGGTGCGGCCCTGGTGGCAGCTGCCCTGCCTGGCCTATGTGCCACCTCAGGAGAGGGTAGTCTGGGGCCTACAGAACCAGGAGGGCGGGAGGTGGTGTCCTGGCTGGAGGCTCCTTGGGCCTGAATGCTGGCCATGCCCCTTCTCCAGCCCGCAGTGGGGCGTTGGTGGCTCCCTGGACACCATCTGGCTTCAGCCTGGTGACCGACTGGGCTTCAGCTTGGTCCTAGCATGTGCCCCAGGTCACCCCACCGGCGTCACTGAGCAGCCTCCCTGGTGCCAGGCCAGCCCGCTCAGATGGGGAAGGGCTGGAGGATAGAGACTAGGACCCTGGACGTGGGTGTGGCTGTGTGAGTGAGCACAGGGGGAACAGGAGTGGTTGCAGGCGCAGGCAGGCTGGGGCCTGGGCCTGCTGCCAGCTTGAGGTGTGTGAGCCCCCCAAGGACGGGGGCAGGTGTGGTGTGGCCAGCGTTGGGCCCTGGCTCTGCCTGCCCTGAGAGGGATGTTGGGGCCTCTGCAGGGACGCCATGCAAGTCAGCAGCTGGTTCTGGTCTAGGGATGAGGGCCTGCTGGTGCTGCGGTCCACAGCCTTGTCAGGGTCTTGCTGAGGAGGTAGGACAGCCTCTAGCAGCGGGTCATCAGCGTCCCTAAAGGCAGAGCAGTCCCAGACAGCAGCCTCCCCCGTCCTTTCTGGGGATGCAGGTGGTGGGTGACCACCTCTTGAGGCAGACCCTTCAGGAGACGGTGCAGACGGCGCTGGAGTGCTGTGTCTTCAGGGCCTGCTGTCTCTGGATTTCTTTGGAAATCCGCCTTTTAATCCCGATTAAGTACAGTTCGCGGTCAAACTTGCCAGCAGCCAATGGGATGCTGTGGAGGACAGGCGTCAGGAGGAGGTGCTTGGCCCCCCTGCAAGGTGCTAAGACCCTCGTCCCACAGGCTGCCCAGCCTGTGCAACCCCAAGCAGGTGCCGTGAGCCACGGGGGTCTAGCCAGCCCTGGTCCCGACCCTGTGGCCTGTCACTCCAGCAGCAGCCACTC
>PVIA01004157.1:0-146563 GCA_004024845.1 Tonatia bakeri
CTCTTTGGAGAAGTGTCTATTCTGGTCCATTGCCCATTTTTTAATTGTATTGATTTTTTTTTCGGTGTTCAGTTTTATACGTTCTTTATAAATTCTGGATATTAATAAGCCTTATCAGATGCATCAGCAAATATGTTTTCCTATTCAGTGGGTTGTTTTTTCATTTTTGAAGGTTTTACTTGATGTACAAAATCACTTTAGTTTTATACAGTCCCATTTATGTATTTTTTCTTGTTTCCCTTGCCTGAGGAGGTATACAAGATAAAATATTTCAATGAGAAATATCCGAAATTTTACTGCCCATGTTTTCTTCTAGGTTTTTCATGATTTTTAGTCTAACATTTAAGTCTTTAATCCATTTTTACTTTATTTTTGTATATGGGGAAACAAGGTTGTCTAGTTATGAGTTTTTATGAATGTATCTGTCCAATTTCCCCAACACAATTTACTGAATAGATGATATTTATCCCATTGTATGTTTCTGCCTCCTTTGTCAAATGTTAACTGATAATAAAGGTGTACGTGTATTTTGGGGCTCTCTATTCTCTTCCATTGCCATACATGATATTACATATATAATCACACACACACACACACACACACACACACACACAAGGTCTGTCCAGAAAAAGTACAGCCATTGTTAATGTAATGAGAACAGTTTGCATGACATCACTGTAACCTGGCAGCCTAGGAGAGTGGACAGGAATGTGCATGCATAAACAAGACAACTTCACTGTACTAGTCAGGGGGGCAGTAGATGCCATTGAGTAAGCATGTGTACTGTGTGGCCATCACATTCAAAATGACTGAGTAAGAAGAGCAAGGAAATGGCATCAAATTTTGCATTAAGCTTGAAGATTCCTAGGCAGAAACTATTCAGATGATTAAGAAGACCTCAGCTATGGGCAACTGGTGATTGGCAGCTTCCTCATGACAACACACCCGCTCATACATTATGTCTTGTGTAGAGTCTGGCAAATCACCCAGATGACTCAGCACTCCTACAGCCCAGATTTGGTGCCCTACAACTTCTGGCTTCTCCTAAAATTAAAATCACCTTTGAAATGGAAGAGATTCCAGAACATTGATGCGATTCAGGAAAATATGATGGGGCAACTGATGGCAATTGGGAGAAATGTGTCAGGTCTCAAGGTGTTTACTTTGAAGGGGACTGAGGCATCATTTTCCTATGTACAATGTTTATTGTATCTTGTATCTTTTTCAATAAATGTCTCTATTTTTCATATTACATGACTGGATACCTCCTGGGCAGATCTTGTATGTCTGTTTTAATGCCAGTACCATGACGTTTTGATTACTAAGGCTTTGTAGTATAGTTTGATATAAGGTAGTGTGATTCCTCCAACTTTGTTCTTCTTTCTCAAAATACCATATTTTGCTATGTATAATGTACACCCACATTTTGGATCCAAATTTTGGTGGAAAAATCTTTTAATTTTTAATTCAATTATTTATTTCTTTACATTTAGATATTTGGTTTTTGTATTATAAAGGAACTTTAGAATTTATTTTTGAACATATGGATATTGTTATTGCTTTCTAGAGTTGTTTTAACACATAAGCATAAATAAAAGAATTTAACACATTTATATAAATTTTGCCCATGTATAATGTGCGTCTTTATTTTTCCTAAAAATTTTAGACAAAAGAGTGTGCATTATACATGGCAAAATATGGTAGCTGGTGCTATTCAGGAACTTCTATGGTTCCATATAAATGTTTGGATTATTTGTTCTAGTTCTGTAAAATAGGCCATTAGTATCTTGATAGGAATTGCAATGAATCTATGGATTGTTTTGGGAAGTGATGACATCTTAGTGTTAATTTTTTTCTATCCATGAACATGGCATATGCTTCCACTTACTTGTATTTTCTGCAGTTTCTGTTTTCAGTGTCATATAATTTACTGAGTATGGGCCTTTTATATTCTTGGTTAAATTTATTCCTAAGCATTTTATTCTTTTTTGAAGCAAGCATGACTGGGATTGTTTACTTACATTCCTTTATGATTGTTCATTATTGGTATATAAAAATGCAACTGATTTCTGGATATTTATTTTATTTAGCGCTACTTTGCTAAACTCACTTATCAGTTCTAAGAGTTTTTTGTTGAAACTTCTATGATTCTCTATATACAGTATATATCATCTGCAAGTAATGAGAGTTTTACTTCTTCCTTTCCAATTCGAATGCCTTTTCTTCTTCTTCTTGTCTGATGATGAGGCTAGGACTTCCAGTACTATGTTGAATAAGAGTGATGAAAGACACCCCTATGTTGTTCCTGATCTTAAGGGCAACACTTGTAGTTTTTGTCCTTTCAGTATAATGTTGGCTGTGTATTTGCTATATATGGCCTTTATTATGTTGAGGTATGTTTCCTCAATTCCCATTTTCTAAGAGCTTTATCATACTTGGGTGCAAAATTTTGTGATGTTTTTCCACATCTCCTGACATGGTCATGTGGTTTTTATCCTTCATTTTGTTTATGTGGTGTATCACATTTATTGATTTGCGAATATTGAACCAACCTTGCATTCCCAGAATAAATCCCACTTGATCATGGTGTATAATCTTTTTGATGTATTGCTGTATTCAGTTTGCTAATATTTTGTTGAGGATTTTAGCATCTATGTTCATGTGGTACATTGACCTAGAATTTTCTTATCTGAAGCATCTTTACCTGGTTTTGAAATTAGGGTAATACTGGTCTCATAAAATGAGCATGGGAGTCTTCCTTCCTCTTGATTTTTTTGGCATAGTTCGAGTAGAATGTGTGTTAGTTGTTCTTTGAATGTTTTGTAAAATTCACCTGTGAAGCCATGTGATCCAGGACTCTTACTTGGAAGTTTTTTGACTACTGATTCAGTTTCTGTAGGTGTAACCTGTCTATTCGGATTCTCCAATTCTTTCAGGCTCAGTTTTGGAAGATTGTATATTTCTAGGAATTTACCCATGTCACCCTTGTCACCCTGTTTCTCCAATTTGTTGGCATATAGCATATAGCTGTTCATAGTATTTTCATACAATCCTTTGTATTTCTGTGATGTTACTTGTTACTTATCATCTTTCATTTCTGATTTTATTTATTTTGGTGTTCTCTTCTTTTCTTGGTGAGACTGGTTAAATGTTTGTTAATCTTTTTTATCTTTTCAAATAACCAGTTCCTGGTTTCATTTGATCTTTGTATTTTTATACTGTATTTCATTTATTTCTGCTCTGATTTTTATTATTTCCTTCCTTCTACTCACTTCTGGTTTGTTTGTTGCTCTTTTTCAAGTTCCTCCTGCCCAAAAAGAGGCCCAACTGAATATGCAGTTAATGCCCACTGAGTTCAGCTGGCTTGGAAGAGGAGAAGGCTGCACGGCGAAAGGGTTGTAGGGCCCTACCAGCACAGCTGGTCAGTGGGTGACTCAGTGCAGAATGGAGGGTTTGGGTCTGAGCCTCCTGTAAGAGCAGTGAGCTAGAAGCTGGACAGAATTTCTTTCAACCAGGCATCCCTAGAGCATTCAGCTCAGGAATTCAAGCAGACTGCACCTGATTTCCACATGTCTCCTACCACAGAAAGCGACCCCATGATGACAGACAGCTAAAAAAGATCAACCTGATTCACATAAAAAATGAGAAGACAAAGAACACTCAATTGAAAGGAAAGGAGGAATCCCCAGAAGAAGAACTAAATGCAACCAAAGCAAGCAAGTTATCATAGAGGTCAAAGTATTGGATATAGGGGTGCTAAAGGAACTCAGTGAGAACTATAAGGAACTTAGTAGGAACTACATCTGCATGAAAAAGGACATAGAAACTTTATATAAAAACCAGTAAAAAATGAAGAATACAATATCAGAAATGAAGAATATGTTAGGTGTTAAAATCAGGCTAGATGAAGCAGAGGATCAAATCAGCAAATTGGAAAACCAGGTAGAAAACTATAACCAGTCAGAACGACAAAGTGAAAACACTCAAAAAGAATGAAGATACTTTAAGGGAGCTGCAGGACAACATGAAATGTAACAATATCCACATGATAGAGATTCCAGAAGGAAAAGAAAAGAAGCAACAGACACAAAACCTGTTTGAAAAAATGACAGAAAACTTCCCTAACTTGATGAGAGACAAATTCATGCAAGTTCAGGAAGCACAGAGGTCCCTAGTCAAAATGAAACCAAAGCCCACTCCAAGTCACATCATACCTAAATTGGCAAAATTTAAAGACAAACAGAATCTTAAAGGTAGCAAGGGATAAACAACTAGTAACATACAAGGTAGCTCCCATAAGGCTAGCAGCTGATTTCTCAACAGAACCATTACACGCCAGAAGGGAATGACATAAAATATCCCAAGTAATGAAAAGTAAAGACTGGCAACCAAGACTACTCTACCTAGCAAAGCTCTCATTTAAAGCGTAAGGAGAATTAGGAGATTCCCAGACAAAAAATGGCTAAAAGATTACATGTCCACCAAACCAGTTTTGCAAGAGATACTAAAAGGTCTGCTTTAAGAAGAAGAGGGGTGGGGGAGGCAGGATACAAGCACAGAGGGAAAAATAGAAATGAATGAATACCTATCAATAATAATCTGGAATGTAAATGGTATAAATGCTCCAAAGAAAAGACATAGGATAGCTGAATGGATAAGGAAACATGATATGCATATATGCTTTCTACAAGAGACCCACCTGAGAATAAAAAAGTACACAAACTAGAAGTGAAGGGATGGAAAAAATATTCCAAGCAAGAGGACATGAAAAAAAAATCTGGGGTACCAATTCTTATTTTAGAGAAAATAGACTTCAAAACAAAGGCCATAACAAGAGACAAAGAAGGTCACTATATAATACTTAAGGGAGTTGTCCAACAAGGGATAATACCCTTGTAAACATATATCCAAGGGATAATACAAGGGATAACACTCTTGTAAACATATAAGCACCCAACGCAGGAGCACCTAAATACATAAGGAAAATCTATCCCTGGATGGTGTAGCTCAGTAGATGGCACGCAGGCTGTGAACCAAAGGGTCACTGGTTCAATTCCCAGTCAGGGCACATGTCTGGGTTGTAGGCTAGGTCCCCAGTAGGGGTTGCATGAAAGGCAACCACACATAGATAGTTCTCTCCCTCTCTTTCTCCTTTCCTTTCCCTCTCTCTAAAAATAAATAATAAATAAAATCTTTCTTTTTTTTTCAAAAAGAAAAATCTTGGAGAACATTAAGAAGGCGATCAACAGCAATATAGTCATCATAGGGGATTTTAACACACCACTGTCAACAATAGATAGATCTTCCAAAAAATTAATAAGGATACTGTGGCATTAAGTGATACCCTATATGAAATGGATGTAACTGATATTTACAGAGCATTTCACCCCAAAGAAGGAACATATACATTCTTTTCAAATGCACATGGGTTAGCTTCAAAGATAGGCCACATGGCAGGACACAAACCAAGTATCTACAAATTCAAGAAAATTGAAATCATATCAAGCATCTTCTTGGATCACGATGGCAAGAAACTTGAAACCAACCTCAAGGGAAAACTCAAAAACATTCAAATGCATGGAGACTGAATAACATGATTAAATAATAATTGAGATAAATGAAATCAATGAGATGAAGGAAGAAAACAAAAGGTACCTGGAAACAAATGAAAATGAACACACAACAATCCAAAACCTATGGGCAGTCCTGAAAGAGAAGTTCATAGCAATACAGGCCTACATAAAGAAGATAGAAAAATCTCAAATAAACAACCTAACACTACATGTAAAGGAACCAGACGAAAAACAATGAACAAATCTGAGAACGAGTAGAAGGAAGGAAATAACCCAGACCAGAACAGAATTAAATGACATAGAGACTAAAAAAAAACAATGCAAAGGATCAATGAATACAGAAGCTGGTTCTTTAAAAAGATAAACAAAATTGACAAATCTTTAACCAGACTCATCAAAAAAATAAAGCAGAGGACTGAAATAAATAAAATCAGAAACAAACAAGGAGAAGTAACAACTGATACAACAGGAATACAAAGGATTGTATGATATTACTATGAACAACTACATGTCATGAGACTGGACAACCTTGGCAAAACCAATAAATTTATAGAAGCATACAATCTTTAAAAACTGAATCAAGAAGAAGAAGAAAGCCTGAATATAGTGTGATAACAACTAGCAAAATCAAAGTAGTAATAAAAAAAAAAATCCTCCTGGCACACAAAAGTCTTGGACCAGATGGCTTTACAGGAAAATTTTACTAAAGATTCAAAGAAGAACTACCTCCTGTCCTTCTCAAACTATTTCAAAAAACTCAAGAAGAGGGAAGATTCCCAAACTCTTTTTATGAGGACAGTATTATCCTACCTCCAAAAACAGGTAAAGACACAATAAAGAAAATACATTACAGGGCCTTGGCTGGTGTAGCTCAGTGGATTGAGTGCGGGCTTCGAACCAGGCATCGCAGGTTCGATTCCCAGTCAGGGCACATTCCTGGGTTGCAGGCCATGGCTCCCAGCAACCGCACATTGATGTTTCTCTCTCTCTCTCCACCCCTCCCTTCCCTCTCTAAAAATAAATAAATAAAATTAAAAAAAATTTTTTTAAAGGAAATACATTACAGGCCAATATCTCTGATGAACCTAGGTGCTAAAATCCTCAACAAAATATTGGCAATCCCGACCCAGAAATACATTAAAAAGATTATAAACAATGATCTAGTTGGATTTATACCAGGGATGTAAGGATGGTGCAATATTCACAAATCAATAAATGTAATACACCACATAAACAAAATGAAGGATAAAAATCACATGACAATAGATGCTGTCATGCCAATAGGCACTAAAAACACATTTTATAAAGTACAGCACCCATTTATGGTAAAAACCCTCAGCAAAGTGGTAACAGAGGGAGCATAACTCAACATAAAAAGGTCATATATGAGAAACCTAGTGAGAACATCATATTCAATGGACAAAAACTAAAAGTTTGTCCCTTAAAATCGGAACAAGATAAGGATGTCCACTTTCACTACTTATATTCCATATAGTACTGGAATTTCTAGCCACAGCGATGAGACAAGAAAAAGAAACAAGAGGCATCCAAACTGGAAAAGAGGAAGTAAAAATGTTGTTACTTGCAGACAACATGTTAGTGTACATAGAAAACCTCATAGTCTGCATTAAAAAATTACTCAAATTAATATGTGAATTTAGCAAAGTAGTGGGATACAAAATTAATTTTCAGAAATAGATGGCATTTTTATATACCAACAATGAACTCTCAGAAAGAGGAACTATGAAAAAAATCCCACCCAAAATAAAGTACCTACATATAAATCTAACCAAGGAGGTAAAAGACTTGTACTCAGAAAACTATAGAACAATAAAGAAAGAAATTGAGGAACATACAATTCAATTGAAGCATATACTGTGTTCATGGAATGGAAGAATTAACATCATTAAAATGTCCATACTACCCAAAGCAATATATAGATTCAATGCAATTCCTGTTAAAATACCAATGCCATATTTCACAGATCTAGAACAAATACTCCAAAAATTTATATAGAACCAAAAAAGATTCCAAGCAGCCTAAGTAATCTTGAAAAATAAACATAAAGTTGCAGGGATCACAATATCTGATATCAAACTATATTATAAGGCTACTGTAATCAAAACAACTCACATAAGAACAAACATATAGACAGGTGGAAAAGAATAGAGAGCCCAGAAATTTATCCATGACTCTATGGTCAATTAGTATTTGACAAAGTGGGTAGGAGCATAAAATGGAGTAAAAATAGCCTCTACAACAAATAATGTTAGGAGAACTAGACTGGTGCATGCAAAAAAATGAAAGTAGACTACCAACTTATGCCATACACCAGAATAAAATCAAAATGGATAAAATAACTAAACATAAGTCATCAAACCATAAAAGTCCTAGCAGAAAACATAGGCAATATAATTTAAGATATTCCATGTAACAACATTTTTGCCAATTTGTCTCCTAGGGCAAAGTAAATACATAAAAAAATAAACAGGACTCCATGAAAGTAAAAACCTCCTGCATGGCTAAAGAAACCATCAACAAAATGATAGTGGAACCAACTGTATGGGGAAACATATTTGTCAATCATATATCAGACAAGGGTTTAATCTCTAAAATATATAAAGAACTCATACAACTTGACACCAGGAAGACAAACAATCCAATTAAAACACGGACAAATGTCCTGAACAGAACTTTTCCAAGGAAGATATACGGATGGCCCATAGACATATGAAAAGATGCTCAGCATTACTAGCCATCAGAGAGATGCAAATTAAAATCACAATGAGATATTATCTCACACCGATCAGAATTGCCATCATCATTAAATCTACAAACAACTAGTGTTGGAGAGGATGTGGAGAAAAGGGAACCCTAGTGCACTGTTGGGAATGTAAACTGGTGCAGCCATTGTGAAAAACAGTATGGTATTTCTTTAAAAATCTCAAAATGGAACTGCTTTTTGACCAGGCAATTTCACTGCTGGGAATATACCCTAAGTATCCCTAAACAACCAGTCAATAGAACTTAGGCACCCCTATGTTCATAGGAGCACTATTTACAATAGCCAAGTGCTAGAAACAGCCCAAGTGACCATCCGTAAATGAGTGGATCAAAAAACTGTAGTACATTCACACAATGGAATAGAAAGAAAATGCAGCAGAAAGAAAAAAAGAAACTCCTACCTTTTATGACAACATGGATCAAACTGCAGAATGTTATGCTAAGTGAAATAAGCCAGTTGGTAAAAGACAAATACCATATCATCTCACTTGTAAGAGGAATCAAATGAATGAAATAAATGATTGAGAAAATAGAACCAGAGACATGGAAACATGGAACGCATAGCTGCCAGAAGTGAGGTGGAAGGGAGATAATGGTGGAAAGAAGGGGAAGAGACTAGTCAAAGAACATGTATAAATAACCCATGGACATGGACAACTGTGAGGGGATTGACTGTGTGGGAGCGGGGGCTGGGCTGGCTGGAGGAGGGCAAAGGGGGAAAAATTGGGACAACTATAGTATACTAGCAATAAAAAAAGGAAAAAAGATTACAAATTGAAGTGTGTTAAAAAAGTGATTACTGTGAGGTTTCCTTTCTCTCCTTTGCCTTTTGGTCTGGCTCTTTCTACCTTTGGGTGGGAGCGTGACTGAATGGAAAACCTGTCATCTTACAGCCACTAACTTGTAAGCACCAGTGACCTGTAGACCAGGCCTTCAGCTGGAGTCTCTAGGAGCTGTGCAACACATTCTGCAGCCTACTGACTCTCAGTCTAAAGATGGCAGTAGAATAGGTGGAAGCTACATTAACCTTCTATGAGGACCAAACTGGAATTACATCAAAATTATAGAAAAATCATACTGAATAACCAACTAAACAGTAGCTGTTTAACCAAGCTTATAACCAAGGACATAGGGAAAAGACCACTTCACCACAATGAGACTGGTGGAAGTTCAGAGGTGTGAGAGGGTTGTGTGGGCTCCCACAGGTGAAAGCTGAAGTCCTAGAGGGATACTCAGCAGCTGGGTGGTTCTATCTGAGAAGTGTGGGGTCTAAAGCCTAAGGTGGGCTCCCCAGCCTAGAGCACCAGAGCCTGGAAAGGAACCCAAATAACATCTGGTTGTGAAAAACAGCAGGGTTACTGTTCACCAGGGATTGATGCCTAGAGACACAGAGAGCCTCTTAAAGGGCCAATGAAAAAATGTCATTTACAGCTACTTATCCTGGGCTCTGAAAGAGGGAGGGTAATGTAGACTAGAGACACATGAGGAGAGTCTGGGGAAGATGGCTCTGGGGAGAAATAGATGAAGAGTCAGCTGTCAGGATCCCTTTGTTGCATTATTACCCATACTGCAGAAGCCATCTTTCCCAGACAGAGCACTCCCCTCCAATTGGCATGAGCCTGTGCAAAAGCAATATGCCACCCTCACAAACCCCTTTCACCCCACCTTGTGGAGTGTAAGCTGGGCTGGAGATGAGTACAGCTGGTGGTATCTTCAATATTTAAGCTTAATAGAAAGCCTGCAGGGGAAAGAGGATCTCTGGGAGTTCTAAGACTTTAGCTAACCCACCCCCAGGCTTGGTGCTAGTAAAAGCTGGCCTTGGTGCACAGATGATTCTTTCTGCATGCATCCAGGCCTAGCAGAGAAAACCACAAAGTGTGAATCACTGATGCCTCCAAAGAGGTTGCCCAGGGCAAGTCAAAGGCAGCATATGACATAGGACTGCACCACAGCCTTTGCATATCTACCTAATACATAGACACAAACACAAAGAGCAGCAAAAATGGAAAGACAAAGAAACAGACCCCAAATGAAACAAGAGGAAAATTCTCCAGCAAAATGAGATGGAGGCAAGCAATTTATCAGGTAGTTTAGAGTAATGATTATAAGGATTCTGAAATGTATGAAAAAAGACATAGAGACCATAAAAAAGACCAGTCAGAAATAAAGAATGCAATATCTGAAATAAATAATACACTAGAAGATATAAACAGTAGGTTAGATGAAGTAGAGGATCAAAACAGTGATTTGGAAGACAAGGTAGAAAAAGAAAAAAAACAAAACAAAACACCCGAGCAGAGCATCAAAAAGAAAAAAAGAATTTTTAAAAATGAGGAGAGTTTAAGAAACCTTTGGGACAACATAAAGTAACAACATCTGCATCATGGGAATACCAGAGGTAGAAGAGAGTATAAGCAAGGGACTGAGAACCTAGTTGCAAAAATAATGACTAAAAACTTCTCTAATCTGGTGAAGGGAAAAAGACACGCAAGTCTTGGAAGCACAGAGAGTACCAATAAAGATGGACCCAAAGAGGCCCACACCAAGATACATAATAATTAAAATTGCAAAGCTTAAAGACAAGGAAAAATCTAAAAAGATTTATCAGAAAAGCAATTATTTGCCTACAAGGGAGCTACACTCAGATTTCATCTGATTTTTCAACAGAAACATTTCAAGTCAGAATGGATGGGCATGAAATATTTAAGGTTATAATGAAATGCAAGAACCTGCAACCAAAGCTATTTTATTCAGCAGGCTATCATTTAAAATTGAAGGAGAAAAAAAGAGCTCCCCGGACAAGGAAAATCTAAGAGTTTCTTAACACCAAGCAAGTACAGCAACATATGTTAAAGGGGTTGCTTTAAGAAGAAGGAGAAGTAAATGGAAAATTTTAAAAAACTGGAAAAAAGTTAAAAAGTAAATTGGCAATAAATATCTATCAATAATCACTTTAAATGTAAATGGCATAAATGCTCCAACCAAAAGACATAAGGTAGATGAGTAGATAAGAAAACAAAACCCATATATATGCTGCCTCTAAGAGACTCACCTCAGATCGAAAGATACACACAGACTAAAAGTAAAGGGATGGAAGAAGATATTTCATGCTAATGGAAAGAAAAAAAAAGCTGGGGCAGCAGTGCTTATATTTGACAAAATAGACTTTAGACCATAACCAAGTGGGATTTACTCTGGGAAGGCAAGGATGGTACAACATTCACAAATCAATGAATGTGATTCACCAAATGAAAAATATTAAGGATAAAATCCACATGATCATATCAATAGATGCAAAAAAAGCATTTGATAAAATCCAGCACCCATTTATGATAAAAACTCTCAGCAAAGTGGGATTAGAGGAAACATACCTAAACATAGTAAAGGCCATATATGACAATCCCACCTCTGGCATCATACTCAATGGGCAAAAAGTATAAGCATTCCCTTTATGATTGGAAAAGACTGGCATGTGCACTTTCACCTCTCTAATTCAATGTAGTACTGGAAGTCCTAGCTATAGCAATCACACAAGAAGAAATAAATGTCATTCGAATTGGAAAGAGAGAAGTAAAACTGTATTTACAGAAAACATGAAACTGTACATAGAGAACCCTAAAGGTTCCACCATGAAACTTTCAGAATTGAGAAATGAATTTAGTAAAACAGCAGGATATAAAATAATATCCAGAAACCAGCTGCATTTTATATGCCAATAAAGAACTAATAGAAAGGGAAATTAAGGAAACAATCCCATTCAAAATTGCTTCAAAAAGGATGTAAAGACCTGTACTTGGAAAATTATAAGATACTGAAGAAACAAATTGAAGAAGATACAAGTAAGTGGAAGCATATATCGTGTTCATGGATAGGAATAAGTAATAACATTAAATTTTCCATGCTATCCAAAGCAATCTATACATTCAACATAATTCCTATCAAGATACCAATGATATACTTCAGAGGACTAGAACAAATATTTCAAAAATGTATATGGAAACACAAAAGGCCCTGCATAACAACAGCAATCCTGAGAAAGAAGAACAAATTTGGCGAAATCACCCTACCTAATATTAAACTGTAGTATAAGGCCACAGTAATAAAAACAGCATGGTACTCACATTAAAACAAATACACTGATCAGTGGAACAAAATAGAGAGGCCAGAAATGATTCCACATTTTATAGTCAATTAATATTTGACAGAGAAAGCAAGTACATACAACGTACAAAAGACAGTATATTCAATAAACAGTGTTGGGAAAATTGAAAAGATTTGTTCACAAAAATGAAACTAACCTACCTTCTTACAGCACACACAAGAATAAATTAAAAATGGATTAAAGACTTAAATGTTAGACCTGAAACCATAAAAATCCTAGAAGCATAGGTAGTAAAATCTCAGGCATTGCTTGCGGCAATATTTTATCTGATATATCTCCTCCGGCAAGGGAAAGAAAAGAAAAAATAAACAAATGGGACTACATCACACTAAAAAATTTTTGCACAGCGAGGGAAGCCATGAACAAAATAAAAAGACACTCCATAGAATGGGAGAACATAATCGCTGGTACATCTGAGAATGGGTTAACATCCACAATTTATAAAGAACTTACAAAACTGAATAAAAAAAAATCCAAAAATACAATCCAGTTAAAAAAATAGGCAAAGGACCTGAATAGACACTTCTCCAAAGAAGATATACAGATGGCCCATAGACATATTGAAAGGATGTTCAACATCACTAATCATTAGAGAAATGCAAATTGAAACCATAATGAGATATCACTTCACATTAATCAGAATGTCTATCATCAATAAATCAACAAACAAGTACAGGCGAGGATGTGGAGAAAGGGGAACTCATTTGCACTCTTGGTAAGAATGCAGACTAGTGCAGCCACGGTGGAACACTGTATGTTAATACTTCAAAAAATTAAAAATTGATCTGCCTTTTGACCCAGCAATCTCACTTCTGGGAATATATCCTAAGAAACACAAAAACACTAGTCAAAGAACATAAGCACACCTATGTTCATTGCAGTATCATTTACAATTGCCAAGATATGGAAGCAGCCCATGCATACATCAGTAGATGAGTGGATAAAACAATGGTGGGACATTCATACAATGGAATACTCAGCTATAAAAAAGAAGAAAAGTTTACCCTTTGTGACAGCATCGATGGATCTGGAGAACATTATGCTAAGTGAAATTAGCCAGTCAGAGAAAGCCAATTACCATTTGATTTCACTCATATGGGCAATCCAATGAACAACCTGAATTAACAAGCAAAATAGAGACAGACTCCTAAAGAGAGAGCAGTTGACAGCTATGGGAGAGTTGGTTAGCGGGTGGAGGGATTGAGCAAAATGGAGAAAGGACTCATAGGCATGGCCAACAGTGTGGTGATTGCAGGCAGGGAGAGGGATATACGGGGATAAATGGCAATGAAAAATGCAAATGAAGGGAAGTTCTGGCCAAGGTGGAGACATAGGCAGAAACCCTTCACATCCTTGCACAACCAAAAGGAGAATAACAACCAATCTAAAATCAATAAACGATGAGAAGTACCAGAAAATCAAATTGTATGGAACTCCAACACCCATGGAATTAAACAAACTGTCAAACAAAACAACCAGACTGGTAAGGTGGCGAACAGAGAGAAACTGCAACGAGGCGGCAGACCATAGGGGTAGCACTGGCTAAGAAACCAGCAAGGGGGCGAGGCAGCAGGCTGTGCAAGAGGGGCTGACTTAAGAGAAAACTGAGACTCAGAGCTTGCTGTGGACTAAGGCGGTTGCTTCAATGGGAGAAACTCCCAGTCTCACATTAGAGTTGGTTGAAAGGTGGGCTAGAGATGAGCAAGGGAGCTGCATTGTTCCCTCTTTGGCCCCTCCCCCACAAGCAGCTCCGCAGCACAGCAAAGAGAGTTGCCCTGCCCCCTTACAACTTAACAGGGGACCTGAACAAAGAAATAGGGCCAACACGAAAGAACAGAGCAAAACCTCATAAAGAGAGCTAAGCAATGAGGAGATAGCTAACCTATCTGATGGAGAATTTAAAGCCCTGGTAACCAAAATGCTCACAGAACTGATTGAGCTTGGTCAAAAAATGAAAGAACAAATGACAGATACTCAAAATGAAATGAAGCAAAATATTCAGGGAATCAACAGTGACAGGAAGGAAACCAGGAGTCAACGCAATGATTTGGAACAAAAGCAAGAAATAAACATCCAACCAGAACAGAATGAAGAAACAAGGATTCGGAAAAGTGAAGAGAGTCTTACAAACCTCTGGGACAACCTGAAACGTTCCAATATCCAAATTATAGGGGTGCCAGATGGAGAAGAACAACAGCCAAGAAACTGAAAACTTACTTGAACAAATAATGAAGGAAAACTGCCGCAATCTGGCAAAGGAAATAGACTACCAGGAAGTCCAGGAAGCTCAGAGAGTCCCAAAGGAGTTGGACCCAAAGAGGAATACACCAAGGCACATCATCATTAAGTTACCCAAGATTAAAGACAAAGAGAGAATCTTAAAAGCAGCAAGTGGAAAGGAAAGAGTTACCTACAAAGGAGTGCCCATGAGGCTATTAGCTGAAAAGAAAATTTACAGGCAAGAAAGGGCTGGAAAGAAGTATTTGAAGTCATGAAAGGTAAGGACTGTACATCCAAGATTACTCTACCCAACAAAGCTATCATTTAGAATGGAAAGGCAGATAAAGTGCTTCCCAGATAAGGTCAAGTAAAGGAGTTCATCATCACCAAATCCTTATTATATGAAATGTTAAAGGGACTTATCTAAGAAAAAGAAGATAAAAATATAAACAGTAACATGACAACAAACTCACAACTATCAACAAATGAACCTAAAAAAATAAAAGAAAGAAAAACAACAAAAACTAAGCAAACAACTAGAACAGAAGCAGAATCAGAAAAATGGACATCACATGGAAGGTTTTCAGTTGGGGGGGGAAGGGAGGAGTAGGGGAGAAAGGTACAGGGAAGAAGCATAACTAGTAGGCATTAAATAGACGGGGAGAGGTAAAAATGTTATAGGAAACAGAGAAGTCAAAGAACTTATATGTACAACCCATGGACATGAACTAAGGCATGGGGGGCATGCTGGAGGGTTGGGGGGTGGAGAGTGGAGGGGGGATAAAGGGGGAAGATTGGGAAAACTTTCACAGCATAATCAATAACATATACTTTAAAAATACAAATGAAAACATAAAAAATAGTCATTATTGATAGGTATGTATTTTATTCTTTTAACAATATTCCTTTGTTTTTTCTTTCTTCCTCTTTAAACAGGCCTTTTAACATATTTCTTGTAATACAGTTCTGGTAGTGAAAAACTCCTTTAGCTTTTTTTTTTTGGTCTGGCAAACTCTATTTCTCCTTCAATTTTAAACATTAGCTTTGCTGGGTAAACTAGTCTTGGTTGAGGGTTTGTACTTTTCATCACTTTAAATATTTCATGCAATCTCTTCTGGCCTGAAATATTTCTGTTCAGAAATCAGTTGACAGTCTTATCACAGCTCTCTTGTAAGTAACTAACAGTCTTTATTTTGTGCCCTTTATGATGTTTTCTTTGTCTATAAAACTTTGGCATTATAATTATGATGTGTCATGGTGCGGGCCTCTTTTAATTCTCTTGTTTGGAACTCTCTGTGTTTCCTGGACTTGTATGTCTTTTTCCTTCACCATGTTAGGGAAATTTTTGGTCATTAGTTCTTTACATAGGTTTTCGATCCTTTGCTGTCTCTCTTCTTCTGGTACTCTTATGACGAGGATCTTCTTACACACCATGTTTTCCCATTGGTCCCTTTAACATTTCTCAATTAATTTTTTTTTCTTTTTGCTGCTCTGATTACGTGTTTTTTTCCTACCTTGTCTTCCAAATCGCGAATTTGATGCTGTGCTTCATCTAACCTACTGTCAATTCCTTCCAGTGTATTCTTCATTTCAGATATTGTATTCTTTATTTCAGACTGGTCTTTTTTTATGGATTCCATGTCTTTTTTCATACTGTTGAGCATCCTTAAAACCATTACTATGGACTCGATATCTGATCGATTACTTGTGTCCATTTGGTTTAGCTCTTTTTCTGGAGATTTCTCCTGTTTTTTTCATTTGGGGCTTGTTTCTTTGTCTCCCCATTTTGGCTGCCTCTTTGTGTTTGTTTCTATGTATTAGGTAGTTCTGCCATGAGTCCTAGTATTCATGGGGTGGCCCTATGTAGTAGGTGTCCTGTGGCGTCCAGGGGTGCAGTCTCCTTGATCACCTGAAGTCGGTGCTCCAGGACTGTTGCTTTTGTGGCTCATGTGGGCTCTCCTGTTATAATTGAGTCTTGATTGCTATTGGCCCATTCCTGCATGGGATCGACCCTCAGGTTGGCTGTGAGGCTCACCCACCACCACTTCATGTGAGCTGCTATGCAGGGGTTCACCACACAAAGTAGAATTTCCCTCAATAGAGCTTTGATCCTGCTGAAATCTCACTGTGGATATGATGCTTGTGAAGTCTATTGGATCGTTCTCTGATGTTGTGTGAAGCTGGCAACTGGGTGTGTTGATTCTGGGCCTTTTGGAAGGGACTCTGATGCAGTCCAATGTCAGGTACTACCTGTGACTGGCACTCAGCAACCTGTTTGGAGGTACAAGCTATCCACAATTTGTTGTTGCCTCTGCTAGGCCTGGGTGCATTTGGCAAGGATCAATCTGTGCACCAGTGCTGACTTTACCAGCACCAGGCCTAGGGGCAGTTCAGCAAAAGGCCTGAGGCACCTCAAGATCTGCTTCTGTCTGCCAACTGCCTTATGGCTTTGGCCACTGAAAGAGCCTCTGACTGTACCCCTCACCAGGAATAAGATCTACATATTGGGTCTAGAGGGAGTCCAGACAGTGGAGCTATTACTTTCCACCAGGCTAATGTCTCACAGAGGGGAGTGTTCCACCCAAGAATGGTGGCATCTACAGTATGGTAGAATGACTCAGCACAAGGATTGTAGCAATTGTCCCTTCAGCTTCCTCTCCAGGGCCACAAAACCCAGCCTCTCCTCATGCAACTCAGGGCTCCTCCTCCCTACCTCCACTGAAGTCCAGAGTAAGTGGCTGCATAAGAAATTACGTGTATTGGCCCTTTAAGAAGGTGCATGTGTCTCCAGTGGACTCCCATCTCTCCCTGGTGGACAGAAAGCCTGCTGCTTTTCACAGCCAGATGTTATAAAGGTACCATGCCCTGGCTTCAGAGCTCTGGGCTGGGAGCCTGACTTGAGGTTTAGATGTTATGCTTCTCAGGGGGAACAACATGAATGTTTATTACTCTGCAACCTCAGCTGTAGACCATAGGAGCCCAGCCAGCCTCTTCAGTGTCTCTGTCTTTCTTACTGGTCTCAATGTGTCCTCTCCTGTAAATCTTTGGTTATAAGACCTTTTCAACTAGTGCCCAGATGGTTATTCAGATTGGTTGTCCTATAATTTAGTTGTAATTCCAATTTGGTCCTGGGAGGAAGTGGGTATAAACGTCCACATACTCCACCACCACCTTGGATCTGCTGTGCTACTGCTTTGTACTTTTTGTGATGCCACTTGTCAGTTTTTGCTTTAGTTGCCTGTGCTTTGGATAGCATATTATGAAATCACTGCCAAGACCAATGCCATGAAGCTTTCCCCCTACATTTTCTTCTAGAAATTTTACTGTTTCAAGTTTTATAGTTAAATCCTGAGTGAGTTGATTTTTCTGTATGGTATAAGATATAGGTCCAAATTCACTTTTTTACATGTGGATATATCAGTTTTCTCAACATCAGTTTTTGAAGAGACTATCTTTTACCCATTGTGCATTCTTTACAGCATTGTTAAACACCAGTTGACAGTATATGCATGAATATATTTTGGGACTCTCTATTCTGTACTTCTATATATAATATTCTCTTGGCCTGAGCTACAATTTTCCCTTTTTTCTACATGGAGAGCTTTAGTCATCCTGCAAAATCCTACTCAAATATCACCTGTTCCTAATGTTCCTAAAGTGGAATGTTTCCTAGTCTGCAAAGGCTCTCTCTGCAGAGCCCTTTTATCAGAACACTTATTGCAGGACCACAGTGCTTGTTCTGGATATTCATGGGTTCATTTCTGGGTGGGGTATTGTTGACATCTGATCTGTGCCTTAGAAAGCTCACACTTATGGATGTACTGGAGGTGAGAATACCAGTTAGAATAGCACAGTGATATGATGGAGAGATGACAGTAGTGTCACCTGAGACAGCAGCAATGGTTGGAAAGAAATTAATGGATTTAGGAAATACTCATGAAGTGGAATCACTGTTATTTGGTGTCTGATCAGACCTAGGAGTTGAGGATGGGGAAGCAAATTCTGATATGACTCCATTCTAAACCTCTTAAGTCATAGTCCTGAATATTCTGCAAGGTTTGTGGGCTTTAGTATGAGTAAAAGTACAGTCCATTGGAAACACACCACAAAGTTATGAATAAAAATAAAACTGCTTGCAATCTGTATTTACCATGGCATAAAGGCTTCCAGAAAACACCAGCAAATGGCTTACACTTGACCTTTACTATGTATCCTTAACAAAGCCTGTCAAAAGATATAAATTTATCTGGAAAAATAAAGCATAATAATCTCAAAGGCAGGATAACATACTAATGGTCTAAGGAGGGCGAAAAACATTTTAATAATAGATGTCAGACTAGGTTTATTTTGTCTACAGCATTCCCTGACAGAAATGTCTATGTAGGTCAGAAATATTTAACAGATTCCTTCCCTTTCTCCTTTCATACCTGTCCCTTTTTCTCTTCCTCCTAAACAATTCCTCAAAATGATCTTATTAGAAAAGCTTGCATTTTAATAGCAGTTGTCTTTTGGTTATTATAGTATGTTAGACTAACCTTACAATTCTCCTTTTAACAATACCCAAAGAAAGCTTGGAAAAATTAATGCTACTTTGTTTTTCTCTTGCCAAAGAATACAGCAATGTTATTGTCTACTAGAGAAGAAGGACTCTAATAATCTTTAACTTTAAAGTAAATTCATTTTAGGAAGATGCTTTGAGACAAACAATTGACAGAGCAAATCAGGCCTCCTGAGAGACTGTGAAGTGATAGATTGAGTTGAAGATAGCCCAGTTCAATTCCATGAGTATTTTCAACTTAAGAGTTTCTCTGAAACAAAATAGTACTATATGAGAGTTAGAGTCATGCTATACAGTAGGAAAGAGGCTTTAAACATTGCACAGATTCTTAATACCTAAGAGTTCTAGGCACCCCAAGGGCAGCAAGCTTACAACCCAATTATATGAATTAAACAATAGAGGAAGCTATTGTACCAAGTGAAGTCACAGTGTTGAAAGCATGGTAACTTTCCCAAACTGCCTTTAAGAAGAATCCAGGACAAGAAAAGATCTAAAAATCTTTTCAGTCCAGCTGATGTCACTGGGATCTTGAAATAGAAATCAAAAGCCAAAGTATTACTCTGACTTTGAAGATCATTTCAAGTCACACTCCCTCCCTAAATGAATTCTTCTCCATCTTCCATAGTGGTTGTTTGTTCTTTTTTGAGCCCCTCCCTCTCAGCTTTGGAGAAATTCATCCTTTGAAAACAGATTTAGATTGGTCAATTTATAGCCTTGGGAAATTTACAGGCTCAGAATTTTATGGAAATCGGGCCCTTGCCTAAGAGTATGGTGAAAAGAAGAACTGGAATAGCAATGAACTAAGACCCTGGATATGTGACCAAGCAGCTTAACCTCCTGGGCTGATGCAAAGCATGAACATATAGCTGCAGTGCAGTAAGCAATTCTATTTAGGAGTCTTCCTTTTGGCTTCTAAAGGCAACTGTTTTCTTTGATACACATGTGACCCAAATGTGGTTTCCCATAAAGTAAGCAATGCCAAAAGTAGGTCCCCTGTTCTTTTGCCCTTCACCAGCTATTCCCTGCCTCAACATAGTCCCCAACCACTCATATTTGTTAGGACTGTCCACAGAAGAAATTAAGAGTTTAGGGCAGTGTCTCATCCCTGGCTGCACTTTAAAACTACCCAGGGAACTTTTTGAAAATAACATTGTCTGCCTGCCCTCCCCACCTCACCTCACCCCCTAGAAATTCTTATTTAATTGGTCAAGGTGAGGCCTAAGCATCTAGTTTTTAAAAACCACCAGCTGATTCTCATGTGCAGTTAGGAGTGAAAACTATTGTTGTAAATGAAGCAAATGACAATGCACTGCAAAAAAAATGTTTTTTTTTTTTTAGTTGAAATCAGGTAATACTTAAGAGAGTAAGTTAATTTACTCATTACCTGCAATATGCAGGGAACTGCATTAGTTGTGTGGTATAAATAAGGTAAAACTAAATTTACCCAGTTTATGATGCATCTGTGGAAAAGACAGAAAGATTGGAAGGATTGCTTGCAAAAAAAAGCCTGAAGTCTCGGGAAAAATTTAGGCAAAGTATAGTTATAGGAGTATGTTCCTTTCCTTGATCCAGGAGATACCAGCTAAAATAGTTTAGAAACATTGTATCTGCTTTCTTATCTCCAGAGAAAGTTTCCAAACAGCCTCGAGAATTGTTCTCAAATCTTACAACCATTTGAATCCCAGGAAAGTCACCCCTGCCCTCCAATCGATCATTCATTTACTCCACTACATGTACAATATCATGAAGAATGTTGGGAAGCACTTCATCTTAACTACAACTACATTTAATAAAATCGGGTTGTAATGAGGTTTGTCTGTGTCATCTCAATGATTCCTCAGTGAGTCCACTCAAACTTCAGGAAGAATCTGGTAAAATGTTAAAAATGAAAAGGAAAAAATTAAGTATAGTGGAAGAACAGGCCACAGAGATACAGGTTTTTGTCTGCTCTTTCACCAACCTGGTAGGGAAAGTTTGGCCAGTCATTTTTGGTTGAGGTTCCTCCATCTGAAAAATGAGACTGGAATCGTGTGATCTCTAAGCTCTGAGTTTATGAAAAACACTTAAAAGTCTACATGGAAGACAGTAATGGAATTTGATACAAAACTCATTAATGGATACTCTGGTTTCTCTTCAGATCATATAAATCTTTCGCCTTTTACAAAATTCAGTAATGGGGTAGAAAATGAGAGGGGAGGAAGACCTGGAAGAATGCCTTCCTAGTACCACCTACTAAAAAGTCATCCTGAACAGTCATACTGTTAAGTCATCCTGAAAAAAAAATGAAAGAATTTCCAACACTGCTCCAAAATATCTTCATAAGAATTTTGAGAAAGATGGCAGCTGAACCCACTTGCTTGTGCACCCAACTGGGACTCCTAGCCAATCTTCTGAAGAACAGAGTGAACAGCCAATGAAATCCTAGCTTATATGAAGTATGGAAGCCAAAGATTGCACAGGACATTTAAAAACAGACAGTAGGAAGATTTTGTAGGTCGATGGGAAGGCCCCCAGGCCCTGCACCAGGACCACAGCTGCTACAGTTCCTGGGCCCTGCGCCAGAGATCAAGGCTGCTGCAGGAGCTTTGGAGGAGAGCCAGGTCAGCAATTATAACTTCTCAGCTCCCTCCCCTCCCAGAGAAGGGAAGCCAGTCCTGCACCAGGAGAGACCTGGATGCTTGAAGTTACTGGGGGGATAAAGACCTAGTGTGAGACACACAGCAGGCTGCATTCCCTGTCTGGGACTGTGGTCACTGGCTGGGACAGCACCAGAGAAATTGGGGAGCCGGCTGACATCTGGAGATGGGAGAAGAGTTGTGCCACAACTGACCCTGACCCAGATAGTCTCTGGACTGGTCAGAGAGCCAGGCTGTTTGAGAAGCTTGAGTGCTTGTTAGTTATGCCCCCCCACCCCCTTGCAACCAAGGGGGAGTTCCCTAAGGAAAGGCTCTCAGCCCTGTGTAAGGACCTCTCACATTCAGCAGCCAGGTCAAAGGAAGAGGGAGGAGGAGGGGAGCAATTTACTCCAAACCAGGATGCCTCATGGACTCATCAAAGGGGGGCAGGAGGGGCTCAGAGAGGTAGCAGTCCTGAGAGAGATTTAATTTAATAGGGAAATAAACTGTCTTGAAGGGACTTTGCACACAGCACCCAAACCAACAAAGAGGGAGAAGGGGTGTGAGTTGCTCCCACTTGGTGCACCTCACAAATTAATCAAAGGGGGGCACAATAAGGTGGATTAAAGGTGGTGGACTGGTGCATACGGCCAGTGGGGGTCATGCAGCACTCTGCGGACTTGGGCTGGAAGCTGGGCACCTCTGAATATTGTAGCCCAGACTGAACCCCCAACACAGAACCATAGGAAAGGAAAAACGGAGCCCAGACCCCTCTGCCTGAAGGATCCAGGAAGACCAGCAGAACCTACTTGGTGGGTTTAAAGTCAGCAGAAGGCTTTTGTTCTTTCTTCTAAGTATAAGACAATAAGACCTGGAGCAGGGAAAGGAGCAAAGACGAATCCAGAGAGAGATGAGATGGTCAATGTCAACAACTGACAAATTTTCACTTTGTTATCCTATAGAACTTGCATTTTTTATTTTTTGTTATTTTTATATTTTATTTTATTTTTTAAAATTTCTATTATTTCCATTTCAGTTTTCTTTATTTTATTCATTTGTTTGATTTCATTGTTTGACTATTTTTTTGTTCTCCCTTTCATGTTGCATTTTAATTTTTCTTCTTTCACTTCAATCGTATTCCAATAACACACTACTCTTGGTCTTTTACTTTTTACTCATCATATTCATATCATACATTTCTTGTCATATTACTGTTGTTCCAAATCCCACAAAACACTCTTCCCTGGTCTTGGTTCATTTGACTATCTTCCTCAGCTTTATTACTATTGTGGTTAACTTTATTCTCTCGCACACTACACCAAGTTGCTATCCCTTACTCTCACTCTATCTTACCATCTAACCTCGCATAAGTGCTCTGCTTTCTAGAGTCAGCTCACATGCTTTTTTGCCTCTAATAAGAGTCTTCTCTCTTTTTCACCTTTTATAAAAAGCAGCTTGTTGGGTGAAATACCATGGTTATTGCTGTACTCCTCCAAAGGATCTCCTATGTGTTCCCTCTTGTTGGTGCTTTAAAGCCCATAAAATACTCTCCTACTGTCATAATCCATTTCACCTTCGACCTGCCCCTGATGACATACAAGACAAGGTGAGAGATGTGAATACTAGTAAACCCGCAGGAGGACACAACCCACCAACAAAGGAGCCACCAACAGGTAAAACCCAAGGACAATAAGAGAAACCACACAAACAGAAGAAAGTGCAACCCTGGAGCATCCAGACAAGGAGATCAAAGAGATCACACCACTGAGTCCAACAAAACTCCTACCATAGAAGTTCACCCTACAAACACAGGTAGCAAAGCAGAGCACTGGGAATCACAGAAACAAACAAAAACAGTCACTTAAAATGGGGAGACAAAGAAAGAACCTGCAATGGAATGGAATGGAAGACTCCCCACTAAAAGAGCTAAATGAAATGGAGGCAAGCAAGCTATCAGACATAGAATTCAAAAGAATGGTTTTAGGGATGCTCGAGGAACTCACGGACAACTACAAGGAACTGAGTGGGAACTACAACAGTATTAAAAGGGAAATAGAAACTATAAACAAGACCCAGGAAGAAATGAAGAATACAATTTCTGAAATACAAAACACACTAGAAGGAATTACCAGCAGGCTCGGTGAAGCAGAGGGCTGAATTAGTGAGCTGGAAGACAAAATAGAAAGAAATACCCAGGTAGAGCAGCTGCAGGAAAAGAGACAAAAAATATGGAGATAGCTTAAGAGAATTAGAACACAACATAAAATGCAACAACATTCAAATCATATGAATACCAGAAGGAAAAGAAAAGGAGCAAGGGATAGAAACCCTGTTTGAAAAAATAATGACAGAAAACATTCTAAACAAGGAGAGGGTTAAAACCATGCAAGTTCAGGAAGCCCAAAGGGTCCCAAAGAAGATGAATTAAAAGAGGCCTAATCCAAGACACATCAAACTAAAATGCCAAGTTTTAAAGACAAAGAGAGAATTTTAAAAGCAGCAAGGGAGAAACAAGAAGTAACATACAAGGGAGCTCCAATAAGGGTAGCAGATGATTTCTCTACAGAAACTCTATAAATCATAAGGGAATGGAAAGAAATATTCCAAGTAATGAAAAGCAAAAGCCTACAGCTAAGACTACTCTGCCCTGCAAGGCTCTCAAAATGGAAGGGGAAATAAGGATTGTTCCAGAAAAAAGAAGGCTGAAAGAATACACCTCCACAAAACTAGCACTGCAAGATATGCTAAAGTGACTGCTTTAAGAAGAGGAAGAAAAAGAGTGAGGGAGAGACGAACACAGGTACAAAGGGGGGGTATGAGTAAATAGCTATCAATAATAACCTTAAATGTTAATGGATTAAATGCTCCAATCAAAATACAAAGGGTAGCTGAATAGTTAAGAAAACATGACCCACATATGTGCTGCCTACAAGAGACCTACCTCAGTACACAGGCTGAAAGTGAAGGGTTGGAAAAAATATTCCAAACAAATGGCCAGGAAGAAAACCTGGGGTAGAAATACTTATATCAGAAAACATAGATTTCAAAACAAAAGCCATAAAAAGAGACACTGAAGGACACTTCATAATGCTGAAGGGAAGAATCCATTAAGAACACATAAACATTGTAAACATATATGCACCCAACACAGGATCACCCAAATATATAAGAAAAATCTTGGAAGACTTCAAGGAAGATATAGACAGCAACACACTTATACTAGGGGAATTTAACAACTAACTGTCAAAAATGGATAAACCTTCCAAACAAAATATCAACAAGGATACTGCAGCATTGAACAATGCTCTAGATGAAATGGACTTAACTGATATATGAAACTTTTATCCCAAAGAAGCAAAATACACATTCTTTTCAAATGCATATGGAACATTTTCAAAGATAGACTACATAATAGACATAATACAACCCTCAACAAACTCAAGAACATTGAAATCATATCAAGCATTTTCTCAGACCACAAGTGCTTGAAACTAGAAACCAACCTCAAGGAAAAAACTAAAAAAAAAAAACCCCTCAAATTCATGCAGATTTAAGAGCATGCTATCAAACAGTGAATGGGTTAATAACGTGATCAAGGAAGAAGTCAAAATGTTTCTGGAAACAAAAGAAAATGAACACACAATAGTTCAAACTTATGGGACATAGCAAAGGCAGTCCTGAGGGGAAAGTTCATAGCAATACAGATCGCCCTAAAAGTGATAGAAACATTTCAAATAAACAACCTAACCCTACATCTACAAGAATTAGAGGAACAATAACAAACAAAGCCCCGATCAAGTAGAAGAAAGGAAATAACCAAGATGAGAAGAATTAAACAACATAGAGACTAAAAGAACAATTCAAAGGATTGATAGATTCAGAAGCTGGTTCTCTGAAAAGATAAACAGAACTGACAAGCCTTTAAGTAGACTCATCAAGAAAAAAGACAGACAGAGCCCAAATAAATAAAATCAGAAATGAAAGAGGAGAGATTACAACAGATACTAGACAAATACAAAGGATTATAAGAAATTACTACAAACATTGAAAACCTGGGTGAAAAGGACAAATTTCTAGAAAAATATAATCTCACAAAACTGAACGAAGAAGCAGAAAGTATGAACAGACCAATAACCGCTAATGAAATTGAAGTAGTAATCAAAAAACTGCTAGCACACAAAAGCCCTGGATAAGAAAGTTTCACAGGAGAATTTTATAAAACATTTAATGATGAGCTAATCCTTACCCTACTCAGACTATTCCAAATAATCCAAGAATAGGGAAGACTCCCAAACTCTTTTTATGAAGTCAGCACCAGCATAATCTCAAAACCAGATAATGATACAATGAAGAAAGAAAACTACAGGACCATATCACTGATGAACATAGACACTAATATCCTCAACAAAATATTGGCAAACTGAATCCAGCAATACATTAAAAAGATCATACAGCATGATTAAGTGGAATTCATCCCGGGGATGCAAGGATGGTGCACTATTCACAAACCAATAAACATAATACACCACATAAACAAAATGAAAGACAAAAATCAAATGATCATATGAATAGATGTGGAAAAAACATTTGATAAGGTACAATACCCATTTATGATAAAAACACTCAGCAAAGTAAGCACTGCCTGGTGTAGCTCAGTGGATTGAGCACGGGCCTGTGAACCAAAGGGTCACTGGTTTGATTCGTAGCCAGGGCACATACCTGGGTTGTGGGCCAGGTCCCACTATGCTCTGTAGGGGGTATGCAAGAGGCAACCATGCATTGATATTTCTCTTCCTCTCTTTCTCTCTCCCTAAAAATAAATAAATAAAATCTTTTAAAAAACACTCAGCAAAGTGGGAATAGAGGGAGCATACCTCAACATAATAAAGGCCATATACGAGAAACCTACAGCCAACATCATACCCAACAGGCAAAAACTAAAAGCTTTCCCACTAAGATCAGGAACAAGACAAGGGTGTCTGCTTTCAACACTTCTATTCAACATAGTATTGGAAGCCCTAGCCATAGTAGTCAGACAAGAAAAACAAAAGGCATCGAAACTGGAAAGGAGGAAGTAAAACTGTCACTGTTTGCAGATGATATGATAGTGTACATGGAAAACCATCTACACTGCACTAAAAAACTACTTGACCTAATAAGTGAATTCGGCAAAACCAGGATACAAAGTCAATATTCAGAAATCAAAGGCATTTTTTTACACCAAGAAAAAATTAGAAACAGAAATCTAGAAAAAATCCAATTTGCTATAGCAACAACAAAAATAAAGTACTTAGGAATAAACCTAACCAAGGATGTAAAAGACCTATACTCAGAAAACTACACAACACTGAAGAAAGAAATTAAGGAAGACATAAGTAAATGGAAGCATATACTGTATTGATGGGTTGAAAGAATTAACATCAACAAAATGTCCATAGTACCCAAAGCAATTTATAGATTCAATGCAATCCCTATGAAAATACCAATGACATATTTCACAGGTATAGAACAAATGTTTCAAAAATTTATATGTAACCATAAACAACCCCAAATAGCCTCAGTAATTTTGAGAAAGAACAAAGTAGGTGGGATCATAATACCTGATATCAAACTATATTACAAGGTCATTGTAATAAACATTGTGTGGTACTGGCATAAGAACAGACACACAGATCAATGGAACAAAATAGAGATCTCACAAAGAAACCCAAGTTTCTATGTCAATTAATATTTGACAGACAGGGCAGGAACATAAAATGGAGTAAAAATAGCCTCTTCAACGACTGGTGTTGGGAGATCTGGACAGTTAGATGCAAAAAAAAATGAAACTCAATCACCAACTTACATCATAAACAAAAATAAACCCAAGATAGGTAAGATAATTAAGTGTAAGTCATGGCACCATAAAAATCCTACGGATCATAGGCAGGTAAATCAGTTATTCAATGCTGCAACACTTTCACTGATATGTCGCCTAGAGCAAAGGACATAAAGGAAAGAATAAACAAATGGGACTTCATCAAATTAAAAAGCATCTGTACAGCTAAAGAAAACATCAGCAAAATGAAAAGAGAATCAACCATATGGGGAAAATATATTTGTCAATAATACCTCAGAGAAGGTTTTGATCTCCAAAATATATAAAGAATTCACATGATTCCACACCAAGAAGACAAACTATCCAATTTAAAAATAGGCAAAGTATTTGAACAGACACTTCTCCAAGGAGAACATACTGGGCCCAGAGACATATGAAAGGATGCTCAGTATCACTAACCATCAGAGAGATGCAAATTAAAACTACCATGAGATACCACTTCACACTGGTGAGAATGACCACCATAAACAAATCAACAGACAAGTGCTGGAGAGGTTGTGGAGAAAAGGGAACCCTAGTGCACTGTTGGTGGGAATGCAGACTGGTGCAGCCACTGTGGAAAACAGTATGGAATTTCCTCAGGAAACTAAAAACAACTATCTGTGTTTTGACCTGGCAATTCCACTGATGAGATTATACCCTAAAAACCTGAAACACCAATGCAAAAGAACCTTTGCACCCCAATGTTCATAGCAGCACAATTTACAATAGTCAAGTACTGGAAGTAACCTAAGTGCCCATCAGTAAATGAGTGCATAAAAAAATTATGGTACATTTACACAATGGAATACTACACTACAGGAAGAAGGAGCTCCAACCCTTTGTGACAGCATGGATGGAACTAGAGAGCTTTATGCTAAATGAAGTAAGCTAGGTGGTGAAAGAGAAATACCATATGATCTCACCTAGAAGTGGATCCTAATCAACAACACAAACAAGTGAGCAAAATATAAGCAGAGACATGGAAATAAAGGATGAACTGGCAGTGCCTAGAGAGGATAGCAAGGGATAATGGGAAAAATATGGGGAGGACTGCCAAGGAACATGTATAAAGCACACATGAACAAATCAAAGGGAGATATGAGTGCAATCTGGCTGTGATATCTGTCACTGCAATGATCATCAGGGTTGATTCGGGTCATTTGGCTGGTTAGGTGAGTGTCCCCTTCCTCCCTCACTGACCCATGTGAGTCCCTCCTGAAGATGCTCACTCAGTCAAAGAGGATGACCTTCCCAACTAGAGGAGAGGACCATGCTTTGGCCAAGGGTATATGAGTAGCTGCACTCCCCTGCTAGAACCTCTAAACAAGCTCTCAAGGTCCAAAGGTGGGTAGGCTCGAGTATGGGAGGTGGGGATGAGTGGGGTGGGGAGATGTGGATGGAGACAACTGTACTTGAACAACAATAAAAACAATTATTCAAAGAAAAATAAATAAACAAATATGGAACACTTCAAGAAAAATTGTTCTAATTTTAAATCAGAACTTGTAGAGAAGTGCAGAAAAGTTGTTAATAAGATATTCACATACCAATATATGTTCTAAGTAACTTGTTATCAATTAATATTATTCAGAGCACAAGTATTGTGAAGCTGAGAATAAGAATCTAATGCTGAAATGCTAAAAGCATTTCCTGCCAGTTAGGAATAAATTACCGTAACTGACCAAAGCTGTATTCACAGGAGACATTTCAAAATGTAATGATGCAATCACAAAACTTCTTGCCTTCACCTGCCAAAGTAATAGGGAATGATAGTAAATCCAAGCATGGTATTTGTGTACACATAAGAGTGGGCAACAATTACAATCTAGAGATATTTTAAATTTAATCTTTTTATTTATTAGTATTGTTATATAGCAACGAGCATTCAGTAAAAAAATTACTAATCAGTGTGCATTATACAACAATCAGACAAAATACTTGTAATCCTCCATCATTCTTTTTTCTTGGCCCCTGGGTACTCATTAAAGGTTAATTTATTTAAATCTCTCAAACATTCATTAAATCTACTCTAATAAACTAATGAATCTTTGAAACTTTGCCTAATCAGTTTATGATTTCTATTTTCATACATCTACAAAATATCTTTTTTTCAAAGCCCATTGTTTTTTAAAACAAAAATGTTTTATTGTTGTTCAATAGCCAAGTGGTGGAAATAGCCTAAGTGCCTATCAGTTAATGAGTGGCTCAAAGCTCATTCTTAATAGTTGTCTTGCCTTTTGGAGATGGGATTGTGCTTCAGTAACAACCTTATTTGAGCATTTGGTGGCACAATTACAACCTCATCCAACAATAGACAATGACTGTGGGTTGCCCATTGCTCTTAAACACAGTTACATTTTATTTATTTTTTTAAAATTTATTTCTTTATTTTTAGAGAAGGGAAGGGAGAAAGACAGGGAGAGAAACATCAATGTGTGGTTGCCTCTCATGTGCCCCCTACTGGGGACCTGGCCAGCAACCCAGGCATGTGCCCTGACTGGGAATGAAACAGGGACCCTTTGCTTAGCTGGCCAGCACTCAGTCTACTGAGCCACACCAGCCAGGGCAACATAGTTACATTTTAGAGAATAGTGAATTGATTTTTAATTGGGTTAGCCAAAAGTTCTTTTTTTCTGTAAAATAAAAAGACACATTTTTAATTTTCACCAATAACTTTTATAGATTTGGATAGCCTAAGTATGTTCACTATTTCATGCATGGTATCATGTTGATTGCTCTCAATTAATGTCTGGATTTGACTGCTATCAACTTCAACTGGTCTACCCAACAGTAGAGCATTGGTATCCAGCAAGAAATCTCCAGCATGAAATTTCGCAAACCAGTTTTGACATGTTCAATTAGTCACATCACCTTCTCCATACACTGCACAAATCTTTTTTGTGTTTCATTTGTTTTTTACCTTTCTTGAAATATGCCAACATTGCTGCATATGTTCTTCCATCTTCAATATTAAAATAGCTACAAAAATTCACCAATTTTGGTAAGATTTTTTTTAATGCATGCTGATAAGAGAGTTGTCACAATACAATCTAACCAAATTTTTTCAAATGAAGTTAAAAACAACTAAGTGCTACTATAGTTATCTTATGGAAAAAACGAAATGAACTTTTTGGCCAACCCAATATGTTTAGTAGGATAATAACCCGCATTTTACAGTTTAGTGGGAGTGACAATTATATTAAAGCAACTCTTGTAACAACTTCACTGCATGTCAAATGCTACAAGGGCCTATCAATAAAAAAGAAAAACTCCATTTTGGCTATTGCAAACCAGAGCAATGCATGACCCAAGCCATGTCTATTGACAAATATAAATGAAGTCCAGGGCAGTCTTCAAAAGAGTAGGACTTGTGCTATACCATCTGTTCAACTGCCATGTTACATTTTCTTTAATTGTAACTTTGAGAAATCTTTTATATTATGATCTTTAAGTTAAATATTCTCAGGACAGTGGTCAACATTCAGGGACTGCACTCTATCCTCTACACTAGAATGCCAGAAACTAAAGTCTTGGAACACTAGGACATTATTTTGAACTCCTTGCCTAACAATATCTGACATTACTATAGAATTTTACAGCTTACCTAGTGCTTCCACAACATCCCAATGATGGAGGAAGAGATTAATGTCTTTAGTTTGTAGATGAGAAAACTGCAGCTCAGAGGAGCTTCGTGATTTGCCCAAAGTTATAATACGAATGTGCAGAAGAGCTGGAACTTTGACCTTCTGACCACAAAATATTCCCCTGCACCATGTTACCTCACCTGTACAGTTTGTGTTGGCATTAACGTTTTTACTGGTGTATGGTTCACCACTGATAAAAGGGAAAGTGTAAACACTGCCTCCAAGATATCTTGGTAGGAAATAAATCAAATTGATTAAAATAATTATGATAAATTATTCAACATATCTTCATAATAGAGTAATTCATCGGAGTATAACTTCACACATAAGAGCTGGAGTTCTTAATTTTAAGTTTTGCTTTCATTTTACATACAAATTAATAAAAAATAGCCCTGGCTAGTGCAGTTCAGTGGACTGAACATGGATAGGATGGCACACCAAAGGGTCACTGGTTCGATTCCCAGTCAGGGCACATACCTGGGTTGCAGGCCAGGTCCCCAGTAGGGGGTGCACGGCAGGCAACCACATTGATGTTTCACTCCCTCTCTTTCTCTTTCCCTTCCCCTCTCTCTGAAAATAAATAAATATAATCTTAAAAATTATAAAAATAATAAATGTATTTCTCATTCTTGGTCTAAATTTCAAGAATTTAAATTTCTAATGGAGGTAGATACTTGACTCTAAGTTACATTGTCAAAGGTTTTCAAGTTGTCACCTCTGCTTTTCCAAATAGTAAATCTAAGAAATTACCTTTTAAAGTTCATTGTTCATTCATTGCTTGTCTGTCCACCCAATCATCCAATCTTGCAAATGACATTTACAGAATGCCTACTTTGAGCTAAGCAACAAGACAGATGTAGATTCTGCCTGCAGTTCCTACTACCTTACTTCCTTAGACTAAGAACTCCTTGAAGACAGGAATCCTGTCGTTCTGCACAGAATATAGCCAGTTCTATTTGCAGAAAATCACTTAAACTTTTTTTGACAGTGAGATTTGTGGCTCCCTCTGCCACCCACTAGCCCCTTCAGACGTGTGAAAGTTAGAGGAAGAAACAGCACAGTCTGCTTATCAAGTCTGACCTTTGGATAATGACTCCAGTTCTCCTATCTGAGGCTGCTGCCTTTTTGACTTGTGGTCAACAGATTGATTCAGCTTCAAATGGCAATATATCTGTTGCTGCTTCCCAGATATCTGCTAGTAAGCTACATTTTTTAAATGGTTGCTTCTGCCCTTTAGCATAGTGGTGAACTGTATCACCAAGTGTACTGTCTTGTCTGATTCAGTGAGAAGTTGGAGCTTACAGACAAGATGTAGATAAATTTGAAAAGGCTGAAAAAGCAGGAACATTCTCTCACTGTTTTTAATAAATAGATGCTTGGCTTTTTTTAACAATAATAACTTATATTCAGAAACTTGTATTACCTTTTCTTTTTTTAATCATTTTTTATTTTCAATTACAGTTGACATACAATATTATATTAGTTTCAGGTGTACACCCCAGTGATTAGACATTATATAACTTACTACATGATCATCTTAATAAATGTTGTACCCACCTGACAACATACATAGTTATTAGAATATTATTGACTATATTCTCTTTTTTCTACCGTACATCCCAATGACAAATCTGTAACTACTAATTTGTACATCTT
Organism: Tonatia bakeri; assembly: GCA_004024845.1. NCBI lineage: Eukaryota > Metazoa > Chordata > Mammalia > Chiroptera > Phyllostomidae > Tonatia > Tonatia bakeri. Next base: position 33,073 of record PVIA01004157.1, read on the forward strand.
TTTTTATTTTATTTTTTATTGATTTGAGAGAGAGAGAGATTTGTTATTCTTCTTATTTATTAATTGATTGGTTGATTCTTGTATGTGCCCTGACCAGGGATCAAACCCACAACCTTGGTGTATCAGGATGATGGTCTAACGACTGAGTACTCCCTTCACCTTTTTCATCCATCATCCAATGCCCCTCCCATCTGGCAACCATAAAACTATTCCCTGTATCTATCTATGAGCCTGTTGCTATTCTGTATGTTCATTTATTTTGTTTTTTAGATAGATAAGTATTTATTGCCATTTTATTGTTCTTTTTTTAATTATTTTCCTTTTTCTTCTTAAAGCAGACACTTTAACATTTCATGTAATAATGGTTTGGTGGTGATGAACTCCTTTAAGGGACTGGCAAGAAATATACAAAGTCATGGAAAGCAAGGGACTACAACCAAGATCACTATACCCTGCAAAGATAAATGATTTAGAATCAAAGGACATATAAAGAGTTTTCCAGAAAAGAAAAAGCTATCACCTGTTCAACTCTCCTTCACATCCACCTCACAGCTTTCTTATGAAGTGACTAGAAAAGTTATGATCATACAGTGGACATATGAAACTCTAAAGCTGAGAAGGCTAAGTGGGACTTTTGGCCAAGAAGAAGGTGTAGGTAGATACACTTTGCCTCCTCACACAACCAAAAGAGTAACAACAACAAATTAAAAGAGAAAATTGAACTGTATTGAAGTCTGACAACCAAGAAGTTAAAGAAGAACCATTCATTCTAACAGGTAGGATGGGCAGCTGGGGTGGAGATGATGCATGGAAAAGCTGTGGCTGGTGGACCGAGCAGTCCCACATTTGCATGTGGATAACCTGGAAGAACAACTGGGGAGTGAGAGAGACCATGCAACCCAGAGTCCGGGCACAGGGAAATAAAGCTTCAAAACCTCTAGTGGTAAAAACCTGTGGGGGTTGCCACAGTGGGAGAAATTCCCAGCCTCACAGGAGAGTTTGCTGAAGAGACACACAGGGTACTAGAATGTACACAAACCCACCCACATGGGTATCAGCACCAGAAGGGCCCAATTTGCTTGTGGGTAGCAGGGGAAGTGACTAAAACCTGGCTGAAAGCCAAGCAAGTGGCATTGTTCCCTCTCAGACCCCTTTCCCACATACAGTACCACAATGCAGCAAGAGGGCTGCTCTACCCTCACAAATAACTAAGCCTTTGCTGCTTATAACATAACAGCTGGGCCAAGACAAAAAAATATGGCCCAAATGAAAAAACAGATCAAAGCTCCAAAAAAAGAACTAAGTGATGAAGAGATTGCCAACTTATCAGATGCAGAGTTCAAAACACTGGTAATCAGAATGTTCACAGAAATGGTTGGGTATGGTCACAAAATGAAGGAAAAAGTGAAGGCTATGAAAAGTGAAATGAAGGAAAATGTACAGGGAACCATCAGTGATGGGAAGGAAATGAGGACTCAAACCAACGCTTTGGAGCAGAAGGAAGAAATAAATGTTCAACCAAAACAGAGTGAAGAAATAAGAATTCAAAAAAATGAGGATAGGCTTAGGAACCTCAGGGACAACTTTAAATGTTCCAACATCTGAATCATAGGGGTGCCAGAAGGAGGACAGGAAGAGCAAGAAATTTAAAACTTACTTGAAAAAATCATGAAGGAGAACTTCCCCAATCCGGCAAAGGGAATGGACTTCGAAGCTCAGAGAGTGCCGAAGAAGTTGGACCCAAGAACACACACCAAGGCACATCATCATTACATGAACCCAAGATAAAAGATGAGAAGAGGATCTTAAAAGCAGCAAGAGAAAAGGAGACAGTTACCTAAAAAGGAGTTCCCATCAGACTGTCAGCTGATTTCTCAAAAGAGACCTTATAGGCAAGAAGAGGCTGGAAAGAAGTATTCCAAGTCCTGAAAGGCAAGGACCTACATCTAAGATTGCTCTATCCAGCAAAGCTATCATTTAGAATGGGAGGGCAGATAAAGTGCTTCCCAGATAAGGTTGAGTTAAAGGAGTTCATCATCACCCAGCCCTTATTATATGAAATGTTAAAGGGAGTTATCTAAAAACAAGATGATCAAAACTATGAACAGTAAAATTACAACAAACTCAGAACTATCAACAACAGAACCTAAAAAATAAAAATAAAAACAAAAACTAAGCAAACAACTAGAACAGGAACAGAATCAGAAAAACAAAGACCACATGCAGTGTTATCAGCGGGGAGTGGGATGGGGAGAATGGGGGAAAAGGTACAGGGAATAAGAAGCATAAATGGTTGGTACAAAATACACAGGGAGAGGTTAAGAATAGTGTAGAAAATAGAGAAGCCAAAGAACTTATATATACAACCCGTGAACATTACCTGCAGGGGATAATGTCGGTGTGGGGGTGCAGGGCAGAGGGGAATAAAGGGGAGGAAATGGGACAACTTTAATAGCATAATCAATAAAATATATATTTTAAAAAAGAATGCTAGGTGGCTTGTTTAAAGTTCCATAGCAAGCCAGTAGGAGAGTTGGGTCTCCTAAATAACACTCCAGAATCAGGCTGTTTAGGCTCCTAGTCATCAGGAGAATTGTATTTCTAAGAATTACTAAAAGTCATGAAAAACTAATTAGTTACTTCAGCTTGTACCACTGCCTAGTTAATTATTTAGAAATGATTTCCTAGAAATAAGAAGTGAGAAGACCATCATGGTGAGCAGGCAATTCTGAACAAGAAAGTTCTTTCAAGCAGACTGAGCCTTCATTGCAATTCTTCCTAATGAAACATTAATTAAACCCCAAAGGTAGTATTTACATAAATAAAAAATGGTACAAATAGTTTCTCTGCATTAGAATTTTTTTTAATTCTGTAAGGATGGAGTTAGTTATACCTTTATAGATCTTCTACTCACAAATAATGAGGACATGGCTGATACCTCTTAAGAAACATTTCTGTTGTTTCCAGGCTCCCTCTAATATGAGTATGGGCTTCACATACATTTGACACAATTTTTTGTTGGAGCATATATAGTATTTTTTTAAAGATTTCATTTATTTAAGAGTTAGCCCTCGCTGGTGTGGCTCAGTGGATTGAGCGCCTGCTTGTGAACCAGAAGGTCATTGGTTGGATTCCCAGTCAGGGCACATGTCTGGGTTGCAGGCTAGTGCAACGACCCTTTGGTTTGCAGGCTAGTGCTCAATCCACTGAACTGCACCAGCCAGGAAGTATTTATAATATTTTTAAAAATCAAGGATTCATTCTTAAAAACACTGAGGGTCTTCTGACTCTTATTATAATTTTTATTTGATTCCATAAAATAGATTGGCCCAACACTTTGTTTTTAAAATGTTCTACTAAACACAATTATATTTCTTCATCTCTCTAATGCTTTTCTTCTTGAAGACTACCTAGAATTTTATTAACTGATTTTTCTAAGCCTCTGACTGCTTTCACCCTCACCGGAAGTAAACCACAAGCTACACTGCACACATATTTTATTAAAATAAATGTCACTTTTATTGTTTCCTGAACCACCACAAAGGGCTATCCTTTGTTCATGTCAATTTGTTCATGATGAAAACCTTTTATATTTCAAAAGCATGTATTATGACACAATTAGATCTCTACTTCATAAATAAGACAAAATGACATATACATCTTAATTACAGACCCCAAATAATTAGTGTGGAGTAAGAAAATAAATTAAGTGGAACACAGCCCAGTCATCTCAGTAAAAGGGATTAGAGATTGGAGCTGGGATAACTGTGAGAAAGATCAAATGTGTATGATAGTGTTAATGAATAACAACTTTGTTAGAGGTAATTCAGAAAAATGAAAATTGCTGATCACCACCAGCCTAATACAATGAAAAGGGGGGATGAAAAACAGAATTTTCAATACTTTTTTTAAGGAGCTGATTTTTCTCTCATACTAGGGAATTTTTCCTAAAGCTATTCAATTAGTTCACCTTTTTACACAAAATAGAAGTTATGAAAAAATAAAATTAATATAGACCTCAAACCTCTCATTTTGGCCCTTGGTTTCTGCCTCCTTCCCTATCAGAGTCTTCACCAGAGCACTAATAGGCAGCAAAATTAGCTAATATTCTTCTATTCCTTCCTTGCTCACTCTCTGGTAAAAGAACTAATGAGCAGCAAAATTACAAAAAGGCAGAGAGCAGAATGGAGAATAAAGAATACCAAAGGTATGGATAACCCACAGACCAGATAATGAGCTCCTAAATAGTCAATATTTGACTTAAACCTCATTTATTTCTTCAGACCTATCATTCTATACTTTTCTTTAGCGTTTTAAACACAGGGTTGCAGTTTATCTCTTAGTTCTTGTTTGGAGGAATGAAGGCAGGGAGTGATGGCTAAATATGAGACCATCTTTAGTAGTGTCTCTTGACAGACACTCCCTCTGTTATTTCCCTTATCTTGGGCACCCAAAGGTATTGCTAACCTTTGTAGGAGCTCTGAACACTGTAAGAGGTGGTTGAGAACTGGAGTAATAGCTTTTGTTCCCTTAAACAAGGATAAGTTAATTCATTAGGAGTCAACATTTCAGGAACATCAGTATATTGGTATATTGGCTAATTACCTTTTAGGAATTAACTATCAGATTTCCTTCTCAGTGCATATACCACACCTCAGCTGTGGTGGATCTGTTCCTTTGCATTCACCAAAGATTTTCTCTTTTATTTGGGTGTCCAATCCTTGGCCCAGGATGCCTATGAACACCACCCAACACAAAATATAAATTTACTTAAAGCTATTTTTTTTTGTTTTTGCTCATCAGTTTTTATTGGTGTTTGTGTATTTAATGTGTGGCCCAAGACAACTCTTCTTCCAATGAGGCCCAGAGATGCCAAAAGGTTGGAAACCCCTGCAAAGGTTTTTTTCCCCCTTCTATTTCTCTCATTAACATAGCAGGACCGCTGCACAAAAATACTATCCATTCCCTGCTACTAAGTAGTTGATTTCATCTTTAGCATTCACATCATCTATGACAGGCCTCCTACTTTACTCGGAACTAGACTCATTTCTCAACTCCATGTTCTCAAGCCTGATATCTTCCCTGCTACACAAGCCACTAATGTCTTAATTTCCACAGATCTTACACTTCCTGGTAAAACTGTGTTGCACTACAATGATGGTTTCAAAAAAGCTCTGAACTTCAAATATGAAGTTTTCTTTCTTTTTTAAATTTTATTTTATTTTAATTGTTGTTCAAGTACAGTTTTCTGTCTTTTATTCCCATCCCAGCCCACCCCCTAGCCCTCCCCACCTCCTTCCCATTTCCACCCCCTCTAGTTTTTGTCCATATGTCCTTTATACTTGTTCCTGTAAACCCTTCCCCCTTTCCCCCGAAATTCCTTCCCCTCTTCCCTCTGGTCACTGTCAGCCTATTCTCTATTTCAGTGTCTTTGGTTATATTTTGCTTATTGGTTTGTTTTGTTTTCTAGGTTCCTATTAAAGGTGAGATCATATGGTATTTGTTTTTCATTGCCTGGCTTATTTCGCTTAGCACAATGCTCTCAAATATGCTTTTTCGTATTTTGAAAAGTGTTCCCTCTACAAATAATGTCATCAATAAATGAAAAATATTTTTCTGGAAGAAATTTAATCTGAATATGGTGGAAGGGCAAGGAGTAACAGTCCCAGATTCCTTAATTTATGGAAAAGTAGCTTTGTAGGAAGATGTCTGAGATGGTGTCAGTAACTAAGTATTTCTTGTGACCATGTCGATATTATTAGCACCTTTTCCTCCTGGCTGCCCATTTCATGCTCTATTGGCATTCCTTTTTGCTTTACATTTGTTTCCAAGTCATGTTATATAAGTAGTTTTTCTCCTAATTAGATACCATTTTGTCTGTTCATCATATTCCCACCCTCAGCACATGTGTGCACACATACACACGCTGTACTACATCATACCACACTGTATACTCCACAGACACTCAGCACATACCTGGTGACACATATTATAATGGTCCTCTGGACCCCTTTTTCTGGTCTTAACTCATTCTCTTCCTACCACTCTTTACTGTCACTTCCTTGGAGACATGGAAATGAGGTAGACATAGTGAACTGGGGTTACTCTCTCCCTCACTTAAAGAGCAATGTCAATATTAACAATCAAATCAGAGTTCTACTTTGTTATGACAATTATTGTTCCTGCTTACATTTGAAGGGGAGGAGAAGAAAATCAAATGGGAAATGTTCACCCCAAGGCAGTTTCACTGCAAAGAAATAAGCAGTTTTATCATAAACAAGTGATCCATAATTTGCCATACATCAACTGTAATGATATGCTTAACTGGTGGAGCTCACATGTACATACTGGCATCTGTAGGTGATTTATTTTACCAGACCAGGAAGGATGTGGTCTTAAAGTGCATCGTGTTTAAAAAGGATGCTACAGGTTACAGTGGATAAAATAAACAAAGCTTTTGCTCTAGCATACAAAGTTTGGCGGATATTTAACCTTCACTAGGTAAAGTGGAAAAGCTTACAACCTGTCACACCAGCAGCCTATAACACACTTTCTTGCCTCATTCAAGCCTTTCTAGTATTATAGAACATCACCATTGTTAATACTGCCATTGTGTGACTGAGTAGGGAACTGTTATCTCTCACTTACTGAAGAAGCATCTTCCACTTAAGAGATCCAAATAAATTTGGCACCATATATACACTAAACAAAACTAATTAAAAATACACAAATAAGGAATGCATAATTGCATACATATTGCTATTAATTCTTGGGGTATCAATGAGTAGTCTATAAGAACATTAACATATTAATAATGAATCATAAGGATTTTTAAAGAAATCTTTCCAAATCATCAAGGGGTACTACAATATAAAGTTTATCATTAGTAGAGATTGAGTTCTGCTTCAAGAATTACCAACAACTCAGTAAGAGACTTTGCGCAAATTACTGAATTAGAGTTCATGTTTATGATTTTTATTCCGAAATATCCCAATAAAGGGTCCAAGGAATAAAATAACCTCATTAATTAAAATCCTACTCATGGAGTCCAAGACAAAAACCAACACTAAATAGTGCTTTATAGTTTATAAAAATATGTCCCATCATTTCCTACTTAATTTTGAAAACTCTGGAAGCTGGAGTGGGTAGAGCAGGTATTACTATTAGTTTATTTTAAAAATGAGAAAACTGGAATTGCAAAAGATTAATTTGCCCTTACAGCTCAAAAGGCATTAAACTGGTCTCCAGACTTCAAATTTAGTATTTTAGCATCTAACACATGGGTATATATGGGTATTCAATATTTGTTGGCTGACTGACTGACTAAATGAATTACACTACCTCTCCTAACTACACTTACTCATTTGCAAACAGTCCTATTGCTACAATCCAGAATAGTTGATAAGGTTATTTACTTTCTAATAAAGAAGCAAAAACCACCATGAATATTAATGCAGCCATGCATTTGGTACCATAAGTCTTGTCAGCTGAAGGAACAAGATATAGCCAATGTCCAGCCACAGTGAAGTTTGGAATAGAGTTGGTGAAAAATTTGCAGGTTTTTTAAAAAATGATGAACTGACTATTATTATTTTGTGGGGACTGAACAGGAAAAGTAAAATTTTGAAAAGCATTTGAGCTCCTGATGTGAAAGTAAACAATGCCTTTCAATTGTTATGATTTCCATTCATTCACAGTAAAAAAAAAAAGAAGTCTTAGAGTTGTCAGGGCCCTTTGCAGTCACCTGGTCTAACCTTTCTTCTGTTTACACTTTGCTGAGAACTCTGGGATGGTTAAAAAAGGAAGTCATGGCTCATTAATGGGAAATCCAGGACCAGACTGCAGTCTTCTTACTGAAAGACCTTCTAATGGGAGCAGTTGGGCATCAGATCCTCTCTACAGGTATCTTCTAAAGACATTTCCTAACTCTTAAAGTCCATCTATAACCAAGGTGACTATTTGATAGCCCTACTTGGGAACATAAGATCTACTTAGAGTGCAACATAAGTGGCAGCAGGTTGTATTATATATCAATGCTTCCCTGGCCTTTTCAGAAGATCAGGCTAGTGTGATAGAAAAACAGACTCTGGAGTCAATTTGTCTAGCATAACAAACCTGCCCTGCCACTTACTGATTGTGCAACTTTGGGCAAGATAACTAGCTCCCTGAACATTCATTTTTTTATCTGTAAGTTGGAATATTATCTACTTCACAAGTTTTTGAGATAACCAAGTAAAACATAATCAACAGAAAATCTGAAATACAGTAAAATACTCAGTGAAAATGAGTTCATTACCTTTTACTCACTTTTCCTTATTTGTAGTTACTAATATTGGCCTCAGTGACACTTGGATAATTGTCAATTAACTTTCAATTATCACTTGGATAACTTTCAATAACAATTAAGAGATTTATTAACAATTATTACAAACTATGCTCTGGAAATAAAACAGTGAACAAAAGAAATAAAAAATCCCTGCCCTCATGGAGCTCACATTCTAGTAGCAGATACAGAAAATAAATAAACAAGTAAATTATATTGTATGTCAAAAAGTGATATGTTTTGTCCAAATATAGGAAGTAGATTTAAGATTGTTAGAAAAAAGTTTGATTAGAAAACATTTGGTGTCTCTTGTCTTCTCCACTCATTTTTTAGAGGACATAAAAATGCTTCTTTATGTAATTTTTTAATCTTGAGGTGTGAAGATGAATGGGATAGAATATGTATAGATGAATAATATATGTGAACAAGTTAGACTATGCTTCTGGTCTATTGAATTAATAGCAGAGCAGGTTCCAGTATTTAACCATTAAAGTGGAATAAACAAACAAAAATGTGCATAAAAACACCACCAATTAGATATAAAAAAGGGCATATACAACTCTGGAAAGAAATTTCAAAACTTGTTAATATCTTCAATGCTCTCCACTATCTGCTATTCATTGTAGCAGAAAGGGTACACCCCACACTTTTGCAATTATGATTTGGGTGAGATAGTAAATAGTCTAAAAAGGTGAAAAAACATTCTGGGAATAACCCTGTATCATAAGAACCTCTCTTTAATTATATTCTCTAAGCACTTGCAGTTACAATCACCATACTGAGCTGAGGAATGTACATATCTTCATTTTGTATACTGTCGCCCATTTCACAAACTAGAGACTAAACTATTGTTAAAAAAAGAAATGACAGGTCCAAAGTGGAGTCACTTTTGCTAGGCCCCACATCAGTAAACCAAGATTTAATACTTAACCTGTCTCAGTTTCCAAGGAATGCAACCTTTAAAAAATATGTTTATTGATTTTAGGGAGAGAGGAAGGGGGGAGAGAGAGAAATGTCAATGTGACAGAGAAATATCAATAGGCTGCCTCCCATGCATGTCCCAACCGGAGAACAAACACCCAACCTTTTGGTGTATGGGACAATGCTCTAATCAACTGAGCCATACTGCTCAGGGCAGGAATGTAACCTTTAACAGGTCAGCATGGACTTACTTGGTCAGCACTTGTGAGAAAACCTGCTGGATAGACTCCTTGTGTTCCCTCCAGGATCATGATCTTGCCTGAAGCAATGTATTCTTTGCTAATACATACCTTTTTTCACTCTTTCTGCCTTTGAAAACCTTTCCTCAGAATGAAATGGGACTTCCATCAAAATAAAAAGCTTCTGTATGGCTAAAGTAAACATCAGAAAAATGAAAAGGGAACCAACTGTATGGAAAAATATATTTGCCAATGATGCCTCAGACAAAGGTTTGAAATTCAAAATATAGAAAGACTCACATGACTCCACTCCAGGACCACAAACAACCCAATTAAAAAATGGGCAAAGGTGATTGAGTTTCACTTTTTTTTGCTGGTAGCTGTCCAGATCTCCCAACACCATTTGTTGAAGAGGCTATTTTTACTCCATTTTATGCTTCTGCCCTCTTTATTGAATATTAATTGACCATAGGGACTTGGGTTTATTTCTGGGCTCTCTATTCTGTTCCATTGGTCTATATGTCTATTCTTATGCCAGTACCAGACTGTTTTGATTACAGGGACCTTGTAATATAGTTTAATATCAGGTATTGTGATCCCTCCTATTTTGTTCTTCTTTCTCAAAATTGCTACAGCTATTTGGGGTCATGTATGGTTCCATATAAATTTTTGAAGTGTTTGTTCTTTGTCTGTGAAATATGTCATTGGTACTTTAATAAGGATTGTGTTGAATCTATAAATTGCTTTGGGTATTATGGACATTTTGATGATGTTAATTCTTCCAATCCATAAATATGGTATATGTTTCAATTTATTTGTGTCTTCCTTAATTTCTTTCTTCAGTGTTCTGTAGTTTTCTGAATACAGGTCTTTTACCTCCTCAATCATCAACTTATACCATACACAAAAATAAATTCAAGGTGGATAAAAGATTTAAATATAAGTCCTGACACTATTAAAGTCCTAGAGGAGAACACAGGCAGGAAAATCTCAGATATTCCATGTAGGATTATTTTCACCTATATGTCTGGAGACATATAGATCCTATATGGATCTGGAGAGCATTATGCTAAGTGAAATAAGTCAGGCAGTGAAAGACATATACCATATGATCTCACCTACAAGCTGAACCTAATAAGCAAAACAAAGAAGCAAGCAAAATAGAACCAGAGACATTGAAATAAAGAAATACTGACAGTAGGCAGAGGGGAGGTGGGAGGGTATAATGGCAGGAAAAGGGGGAAGGGTTTTCAGGAACATCTATAAAGGACACATGGACAAAACCAAAGGGGCGTAGGATCAAGAGTGGGAAGTGGGGATGGCTGGGGTGGGGGGGCAGTGGTTGGGGGAAAATGGAGACAATGGTACTTGAAAAGCAATTAAATTTTAAAAAATGGTCAAAGTACCTGAACAGACACTTCTCTAAGGAGGACATACAGATGACCCAGAGACATATGAAAGGATGCTCAGTATCACTAACCATTAGAGAGATGCAAATTAAAACCACAATGAGATACCACTTCACACGGATCAGAATGACTATCATAAACAAATCAACAAACAAGTGCTGGCGAGGTTGTGGAGAAAAGGGAACCCTAGTGCATTGTTTGTAGAAATGCAGACTGGTGCAGCCAGTATGGAAAACAGTATGGAGTTAGTTTCCTCAGAAAATTAAAAATGGAACTACCTTTTGACTCAACATTTCCACTGTTGGTATTATACCCCAAGAATCCTGAAACACCAATTCAAAAGAACCTATGCACCCCAATGCTTATAGCAGCACGATTTACAATAGCCAAGTGTTGGAAGCAACCTAAGTGCCCATCAATGGATGAGTGCATAAAAAACTATGACACTGGCTGGTGTAGCTCAGTGGATTGAATGCAGGCCTGTGACCCATAGGGTTGTTGGTTTAATCCCCAGTCAGGGTACATGTCTGGGTTGCAGGCCAGGTCCCCATTAGGGGACACACAAACGACAACCACACAGTGATGTATCTCTCCTTCCCTTTCTCCTTCCCTTCCCCTCTCCCTAAAAATAAATAAATAAAATCTTTAAAAAAAACTATGCTACAATTACACAATGGAATACTACACAGCAGGAAGAAAGAAGGAGCTCCTACCCTTTGCAACAGCATGGATGGAACTGGAGAACATTATGTTGAGTGAAGTAAGCCAGGCGGTGAAAGACAAATACCATATGGTCTCACCTATAAGTGGAACTTAATCAATAAAACAAGCAAGCAAAATAGAACCAGAGACATGGAATTAAAGAACAAACTGACATTAACCAGAGAAGAGAGGGGAGGGGGATAATGTGGGAAAGAATGGGAAGGGTCATCAAGAAACATATATAAAGGTCCCATGGACAAAGCCAAAGGGGGGTAGGATTGAGGGTGGGAGATGGGGGGTGGGGCAGGGAAAGTTGGTGGGGGGACAATGGAGACAACTGTACTTGAACAACAGTTAAAAAAAGGAAAAAAATACCTCTCCTCTTCTAAAGCTCTTTGGAGTTGTTTTCTATTTGCTAGACAGGATGTTGTCTGATTCATGAATGGCCAAGTAAAGCCAATTTAATCTTTAAAGTTATGCAGTTGAATGTTGTTTTTTAACACTATGAATTTTATATCTTTGTTAGCCCACCACAGAGTGCACAGTTATGGTGGGTTCCTAATTGTCCTGGTGTGTGATATAAATATTAGTAGGTTTTTAATTGGTTTTGATTAGCTAAGGCTGGTCAATATTTTCTTTAAAATTCTCTGGCCCAGAAGCGAGTTCCTGTCATGTTCCTATTGACTGATAAGAAATGGTGATAAAGTTGACCAAAAAAGCAAGTGAAAATATTCTTGAGACTTTTAAGTTTATTAATAGAGACATCCTGCTTTAGTTACTTAAGATATCAGAAAACTACAATTTGGTTATCTTTGTTGGTAGTTGTACTAGCTATTCCATTAGAAGAGGAATTGATTCATGTGCAGCTGCTGAAAACACAATGAACCAGACATCACAATTTTAACAAGTGTTAATACTGGAATACCCACTTCAGATAGTATCTATAACACTATCATCAAGATAGTTTACGGTACACTACCTAAAGTAATGATGCTTATTCTGCATTTGCCAAGATTGGTGTCCCTTTTATAGCATTGGGTTCTACCGGGATGGCAATGAAAATTCACTCTTTCATGGTTATTTAAACAAGGCCAAGGTATATGTCCAAGAATGCTGTTTTTTATTCTTTTTTTTTTATGGTATAAGCTTTACACCACCTGGACTGGGATAACAAAGTTTGTTTTGTCTGCAACTTAATCACTCCTTATATTGATCCCTATCTTCTCATTCTTTATGTATTAACATTGTGGGTAGAACAATTTACAAAGTAGATCATGGTTACTGTTTGGAAAGGGGTACATTAGCCCTGGCTGGTGTGGCTCAGAGGATTGAGTGCCAGCCTGTGAACCAAAGGGTTGTCGGTTTGATTCCCAGGCAGGGCACATGACTGGGTTGTTGGCCATGTCCCCAGTAGGCAGTGGGCGAGGAGAGAATGTATATTGACGTTTATCTCTCTTTCTCCCTCCCTCCCCCTCACTCTAAAAAATAAATAAATAAAATCTTTAAAAAAAAAAAAAAAAAGAAAGGGGTACATGTTTCTTACAAGTGAAAAATATGTCTCCACCCAGAAGAAGTTTACAAAGTTTGTATAGTATTTACGTGTTTGGAGGACCTGCAGAACAGATATAAACAAGTAGTCATAATACAATGTAATGAGAATTAACAAAGTGGCTCAAAATGGAGTGACTAATTCTTTGGCAATTTATTCAGTTAGTTGTATTTGAGCAGGTTCTTAAAGAATAAGTAAAGCAGACGGGGGAAGGAAAAAGAGAAAATATTTCAGACAAAAGTGGAGCAAAGGCACAGACAGCAGACCATGAAAATTAAACTGAAGGAAGAGTTAGGGTCCTGTGGAACTTGAGTGTAATGCTGAGGATGAGAGCAGCCATGCCTATCCTTTTATTTTGCTATAGACTTGGATACCATCTGCCTTTTTGTATATCGTTTCATTAGCATCGGCTAGAAGTCTTATAGGAGAATATCACACACACTACAATTCTTTCTTTAAGTAGGGTTTATTAACAGATTTTAGTTATTTCTAGAGAGAGGGGAAGGGAAGGAGAAAGAAAGGGAGACAAACATCAGTGTGTGGTTGCTTCTTGTGCACCCCCAACTGGGGACCTGGCCCACAACCCAGGAATGTGCCCTGACTGGGAATTGAACCAGCAATGCATTGGTTTGCAGGCCAGCACTCAATCCACTAAGCCACACCAGTGAGGGGCACACTACAATTCTTTAATGAAACCAGGCTGCTTGCAGATAGACAAAGGGACATAAAAATATAAAGTGAAAAAAAACCAAGAACAAGAAACTGGACAACAGAAGTTAAGAGAATGACTTAAGTACACTCACCTCAAACACACCTAAAACTACTGCAGTGTGGCAGCAGACCTTAGGGACAGAATGGTTGTTTCTGAGCCAGGATTTGGGACCAGAGTATCAGAGGTACAGTCACATAAAAATTTTTCTAGTAGTGGCTTTCACTGCAATTTAAGGGGTAGTTTTCACATGGAAGCAGAATCTGCAAAAGGTAGTCATTTGCCAACAGAGATCAGTAGCTATAAGAATCATCTTTAAATGTCAAGGGCAGTGCTTTTTAAGTCAGATACTGCTGATGAATTCATTTGACCAAAATCCACATGTTTGACCAGTAAACTTCCACATAGTAGACCTTGTGTTCTTTATCAAATTAAAGTCATTTTTTTTCTGACTTTTGGAACATAGGAAACCAACCAACAATCCCAAGGCTTCCCCTCCAAACATACGTGTCACTATTTTCACTCCCTCTGTCTTTTGTGATCTTCTGTAACTTACCTTTTTTTCATTCCTTTTTCTTCTGTTAGCTTAGATCTTCCAAGAGCATATATGGGCATTGTTTTAGCACTATCAGTGCTACATCTGTAGTCCCAGGGTTTGAAAGGGACTACAGAGGTGTACTAGAAGGCCTTCAAGAAATACTAGTGAAATTATTAAAAATCTCTGTGATCTGAAATTGGGAAAATCATTAGGATACATTCTTTATTTCCACATACCATAGAGCTTTTAGAGCTAGAATGTGCTTTAGAGACCATATAATAAAACTTCTTCACTTTATGTGTGAAAAAATAAAATAGAAGAGAGGTGAAATGACTTGTCCAAGGAATATAGTTACTGATAAAAGAAGGATGGGAGGAGAGGATGGGTAGGCCAGGGGTGCATGGTGGGGGGGGGGGATGGAGACACCTGTACTTGAACAACAATGCAAAAGTAACACTTAGATTTTCTACAAAATTACTGTTTTTAAGGCTGTAAAAACATGTACTAACTTATATAGTTTATTTTTTATTGTGACAAAAAACATGTAACATGAATTCTACCCTCTCAACAAATTTATAAGTGCATGGTGCAGTATTGTTATTTACTATACAATATGTACATTCTTGGACAGAAGATCTCTAGAACGTCTTCATCTTCTATAACTTTACTTAGCTTCTTTAAGGGTCTGTTGAAGTTAGATTTTTAGTGATGGAAACTCCTGTGCACTTGTACATAACCTCCCCAGTTTATCTTATATGAGGTCATACAAGTATACTCTGGTGTCTTACTTCAAGTTTTTTTCATTTTAACTTAATGACAAGGACTCCAGATTGTACATGAATAATCCTCCCTTCCACAGAGCTTTATGCTTAAAGAATAAGGACCTTCATAATTTTTATTCAATATTTTTTTAAAAACCTGTTCAATAGAGGCACCATAAGCAGTATTAAAAGACATGCTGCAGACTGGGAGATGATATTTACAAAGCACATGAATAGGCAATTCAAAGAAGAAGAAACCCACATGGGCAATAAACACATGGAAGGATATTAAACCTCATTACTAAATGATAAAATGCATATTAAAATGTAGTGAGACAACACTTCATACCCACAAAATTGGCAAAATGTTTTAAGTCTGACAATACTGAATGCTGGAGGACTTGTCAAAGCAGGGATCCTTATACACTACTTGCATTTGTTATAGACTGAATGTTTTTGTCCCCTCAAAATTCGTATGTTGAAATCTTTAACCCCAAAATAGTGTAAGAAGGTGGAGCCTTTGGGAGTTAATGAAGTCATGAAAATGGAGCCCTCATGGATGGGATTAATGCCCTTATAAAAGAGATCCCATAGAGCTCTCTAGCCCAATTTTCTGCCATGTAAGGATACTTAAGTCAGCTTTCTGAAACATAGAATGGGTCCCTACCATGTTGGCACCCTGATCTCAGATTTCCAATCTCCAGAACGGTGAGAAGTAAATGTCTGTTGTTGATAAGCCCCTCAGTCTATGGTTTGTTATAGCAGACCGAGCTGTAAGACAGTAGTATGACAGTGCCACTTCAAGATACACAGAAGCAGACATGCATAATGATGTATATTTGGAATATTTTTGAAATAATGAAAAATGAGAAAAACTAAAAAGCCCATCAACAAGGAAATAAATACGTTGAGAAAGTCATTCATAAAATTAACTATTCTATAGCTATTAAAATAAGTATGCATATCAATATAGAGAAATCTCAGAAATATTGAGTGAAAAAGCAAGTTGCTTCACAATGTGTACAGAATAATATAAATTTCATAAATGTTAAGACTATACTAAATGCTGTTTCCAGATGCATACCTGTGTACAGACACATCAATGGGAAAGATCCATACCAACTTCCAAATGATAGTTCCTCTGGGGAGAAAGGGGATTTAGGGTTGAGGTGGAAGTTTACTTTTTGTTTTAAGTTGATAAAACTGCATTAAAATTGGTAAGTTTAGTAGAAGAAATTAACAGTCTGGTAGAAATGAAATGCACTTAAGAAGAATGAACAAAATTTCAGCTAGAAGAATTAAATCTAATGTTTTCCTGAAATATAATTGATAAGAAAAATTTGACTCTGATTTAGCTTTGCAATTAATACCATGTGGGAAATAACATTGAGATTAAAACATCTATATTGAGTTCCTTATTGAACTCTATATGTCCTAGTTTGATTACCATTACATAAAAGTATTGAAATGAGCTGACCTCCTTCATTTTCCTTTCCTTAAAGAAACCAGTACAACTCACTAGGGTGTTTTTGAACCCAGGAAGCAAAGCAGGTGTGGCTTCCAAATAAGTTCTGTGGGTCAGCTATGCATGAGAGTTTATTACATTTTTAGCCTCACATGATTCTTTTCCATCAAGGAGCTCAAGGACCTCATAGCAATGGGCATTTTCCCAGAGCTTGATCAGCAGGGATCCATGGAAAGTGCCTCTGTCCAGAAGTGAAAGGTAATGGTGACCTCAGACTGAGACTAGAGGAAATTGGGCATATTATTGTCTTGAGCTGTATTAACCCATTCTCACTGGAAGGCAACATTCAGACTCTAACAGATGATTTCAATGTTAAAAGAAGTTTATATGTTTACAGTATTTATTGTAACAAATCACAGTATGTACCCCATTATTCTAGCCCTTCTAGCTTCACTCCATCTCTAATGTCCTGGCTGGTCCTGCTATTTTTCAGGTCTTTCTCTCTAATGGGCTACTTATTGCTCCTCTGTGCTCCAGAAAAATAACAAGTAACAAAGACAAAAGTTGCCTGCATGTCAAGAACTGACATAGAAGGTAAATATGACAGAAGGGTACCATAATCATAATAATTGTTTTTGATTAAATGCTAAACCCTGTACTATCAGGTACTTTAAATGCACTATCTGATATAATTTTCTGTCACAATCAGATAAATATTACTATTGTTATCTTTTTATAGAAGAGGAATTTGAATATTAGCTGGTTAATTATTTACCCAAGGTCTCACAGCATGGCAGACAGAATTTAAAGCAAGGTTCATCTGGTTCCAAAATCATCTCTCCAAGCCACACTACCAAGCTTGAAGCAAAATGATGTACTCTAAAAGTGGTGTTGGTGGGTATACATGCCCCTTTAAGCAGAAGAAATTTCAAGCTTTCAGATGTTTTATTGCCAAAGGGATGATGTGGAACTTGGGGTAATAATAATGGTTAACATCTTTCGAGGCCACGGTATAAGCACTGTTCTAAGAGCTTCATATGCATTGACTGATTTAATCCTATAGTAACACTACTAAGTAAGGTATGTGGTATTTTATTGCCCAGACAAAGATGAAGAAACAGGCGATGAAAGGTGAAATGACTTACTCAAGGTCACACAGCTGGGAAGTAGTGGAGTTAGAATCCAAATTCAAGCAGTATGGTTCCAGAGTCTATACACTTAACCATGGCACTGTGTTAATATGAAATTGGTTGCAATTAGGAATTGTCCCCAGAGAAAAAAATAATCATATACTTTTAGAACTGGAAAGAACCTTAAAGATTATTTAGTCTAACCTTTTTATCTTACCAATGATAAAAGGGAGGCAGAGCAAGATTTACCAACTTGCCTAAGGTCATATGGTTTGCAAGTAGCTTAAACCTGCATTACAGTCAGGTCTTCTAAACCCTAGTCAAACGTCTGCTCCATTATGTCATATTATGCTCTCCCAGATACACTCATATGGCAAAATATGAGTAGGATGCAATTAAATTGCCTTTTTGAGACCTGCACCTGATCTATTGAAGAAGGCTGAAGAAAATTTACATAGCTAAGCTGATGGGCTTCACTTTCATTTAAAGTATTTATGATCATAAGCCTCACCTGAGCACTCATCTTTGCCCAGCAATACCACTTCTGCATTAAAATTGCTTTCCCACTCTTCAAAGTGATATAGCTTTACCTCACCCCTCAATATTCTCACATCTTCCCCACTCCTCTCCTGCTTCCTGCCTTTAGCTGATGATCCTGCCTCATACTTTATGGAGAAAGCAAAAGCCATAAAAAAGAGCTCTCTCATCTTCTCACCACCAAAACTAAAAACAGGCCTATAGCTTTCTCTATAGTCTCTTTCTTCTGTCCTGTTAAAATGGAGTGTCCCTGGGTCCCATTCTCTCTTATCTGCTCAAACACTTGCTCCTGCAGATATCCCTTTCCTTTTGTATCAACATTTTTTTTTTTTTACTGGAAATCAGCCTCAACATCCTGTATTTTCCAACCATCAGTAAATCCTGCCTTTTGATTCTAACTTCAAAATACATCTTGAATCTCTCCATTTCCCTTCATTTTTGCTAACATCATCTTTATCCAACTTACTATTTTCTCCTATCTACATTCCTGCAATAAATAAATTGCCCAATAGACTGTCACACTTCCATTCTTGCCTACTTTTAACTCATTCTCCACAGAGAATCCAAAGTCATTTTTACAAAAAATATAAAACAATTTATATTACTCCCATGCTTAAAACCTTCCTATGGATGCCCACCACTTTTAGAATAAAATTCAAACTTATTTAAGCCCATAAACCTTGTATGATTTGGCCCCATTTTCTTCTCCCAACTTCTTCTCATGCCTCATTCTCTTTCTGCTGCCTTTCCACTGTTCTTGCAGCATACCCAGTCCTATCCTTCCTCACAGACCTGTGCTTGTTGTGCCCAAGGCTGTGTGACAGATGCCTTATTACTCAACAGATCTGAAATGTATCTTTTTGGAGAAATATTCCTTCTATGATACCTAAGTAGGTCCTGAGTAATTTTCTTACCCATAGCTGCCTTAGCACTTACCAACATCATTAAAATTTTATGTATGCATATATCTATTTCTTGTTCACATATCTGCCTCTGAACTCAATGAGGGTAGGGACCTTGTATATCTTTTTTTTTTCACTGTTGTGTTTACAATATCTAACAGAGTTTCTGGCACCAAGCATGCTCTCAATACATTTTTGCTGCATTATGAAATAAATTAATTCCTGGATCCTGCTGAAAACTATCCAAGACAATGGCCACATGGGGATGAGATGTAGTCTTTGGAATAAATTTTTAAAAAGGAAGAATCCGAAAGTGGCTTCCAAAATATTCACCTAGAGGGCTCTTCTTCAGATTCCCTAAATCACTTATTAACATACTGCTATAAAATAAAGATACTCTAAACAGGGGAAAATAATTCTGACTTCTTTAAGAAAAGAATCTGGTCAGTTGCATAATTCCAAACCATTTGCCAAAATGCAATCAGCAAATGCCGATCTTCTTCCGTGGTGATCTATTTCAGAAAAATAATAAAAAGAAGACTACCTGCAAAGTTACTGCAGATGAGGGATCGGACCTTAATAATGATAACTGTTTAAGGCTCTCTTTTGTCAAATAAGCTCACTACATACACTTGAACTAAAAGTGCGAGTTACATTTTACTTGGTTATTTTTATCGCAAGTCACTTATTTCTCCTCTAAGTAGTTTATTGATTCTTTAACATCAATTTAGATAGCTAGAGTTTACAGCACTCCCATCAGAAATCTTATAGTG
The DNA here is from genome assembly GCA_004024845.1 of Tonatia bakeri. NCBI lineage: Eukaryota > Metazoa > Chordata > Mammalia > Chiroptera > Phyllostomidae > Tonatia > Tonatia bakeri. The sequence continues at coordinate 53,031 of PVIA01004157.1, forward strand.
CTCAAAATGAATGAATGTCTTGCCTAAACAATACCATGTCAGTTACTGAAGATTTAGCTCAGGGAAAAAAATGCATCTAAAGGTAGAAACTAAATATAGATATCCCCTTAAGCACACACACTTGAATGTGACCTTTATAAGCACATACACACACACACAAAAGACAAAAATCTATAACATATGAAAAATCAGTAGTATAGGAGTCTAATAAGGAAAATGTTAGAATTCACCAAAGCCTACTACCTCCCACTAATGTTCCATAACAGTTATTTTAGACAGGAAGCACAAGGTTACCAAATGTTCTTGTTCCACATTTCCTATAGAAGTTTCACATCCTACACATCTACTATAGTATTAAAATATTATCCATGATATTTTACTTCCTGACCTCTAGAGCAGGAGGTTTCAAGGCCTGCTTATAAGCTTTTTGAGATTCAAATTCAATTTTTCATCCCATAGAAAGCATTCTATCTACATATACCACACCCTTGTAGCAAAATGTTGGCTATGTTCAAATACTTTGGGATTAGGAGTGAGAAAGTCTTAAATTACATATCTAAGTATAAGCTATTCATTGATGTGCCAGAGAAACACAAGATACAAATGTTTTAGCAATGTCACCCCAAGTGTTAGTACATGCAGCACTAAATTTCTTTTCACCCCAGAAGGAAAGCAGGTACTAAACTTTCTTGAGTTTTAGCATTGAACATTTAAAATAACTTTTACATGTTGATTTGAAGTAACAAGTCACCTGACAGACAGGGGATTCCAAAGTGCACCAGAATTTGGGCCCATGAAATTGTAATTATTTTCTATTCCTTTACTCCAATTTCCTCATAATTGCTCTTCTTGATATAGCCCTATGTTCTTTAAGGGGACTTGGGGAAGAGGCACAACACATCAGGTGGTCTTTCAAAACCACATAAATAGGCAGGGTCATTCATTCCATAAACATTATATTGAGTGCCTGCTAGGTGCCAGGTACTGTTCTAGAAACTGGCATAACAAGCCCACAGAGGGGTTGTACAGATTCAAATGAGCTTAATAAAGTAACAAGGAGAGACAGAGTTCTGATTACTAAGGTGGGTTTTTTTGTTTGTTTGTTTTTAATTAGACAATGGAACAGCAGCTGCCTTAGGCTGTCAGTAGTCAAACAGGGAGTGTCTTTCTCAGGGTAACCTGACTGCAGCTTCTCTCCTTTCTAATTCCAGCATAGCACATCTTAAGATCCAGAGAAAGGAGATCTGAACAATGAAGGCACTTACATGCCAAGTAATTGAGACAAATGGAACACTCACTAAAGACAGCTCTCTGAACAAACCACCCCTGCCCTATGCCCTGGTCTCTGTTGTCTCTTGCTTTCCATCTTTGGTTCAATGTCCTTCTTTATCTTTTTCTCCCCATCATCCCAATGTAGCACATGAAGGTAGTTCAAGTACACAACTATCTTCTTTTTATTATTTATTTTTAGACAGAGGGGAAGGGAGGGAGAAAGAGAGGGAGAGAAATATCAATGTGTGGTTGCCTCTCATGCCGCCCCCACCCCCCGCCTCCATACTGGGGACATGGCCCGCAACCTAGGCATGTGCCCTGACGGGGAATCGAACTGGCAACCCTTTGGTGTACAGATTGGTGCTCAATCCACTGAGCCACACCAGCCAGGGCTACACAGTTATCTTTACTTTCAAGTGAGAGGAAACCTTAAGTAATTTTCTATATAGATCACTCACTCATTCATTCAACAAATATTTAGTGAGTATATACTATAAGCCAGGGATGACTCTTGGTGTTGGGGATATATCAGCAAACAGATAATAAGCTCTAATCTCATGGAGTTTACATTTTAAATGGAGGTTGTTCAAATAATTCACAGACAATTTTGCAATAATCACATAGCATTATACTGGAACAGTTCCAGTATAATAGTTCCATCTTGTCCCTCCGTTCTCTAGCTTCTACTCTAGAGATCAACCTTTGGATCTATATCTTCTTGCTACTTTTTTAATATTTTTATACTCCACCTCCACTCCTAGGTGCTCTCTTTCAGTTGCTTCCACTCCCCTCTCAGGTCCTCAGGCATACCCCCTTTAGATGCGATTAACCCTAATGGAGTTCTCCTTACAATGATACCCCCATCTTTCTTACATCCTGGTGATAGCAATTTGACCAAAATCACCAGGGCACTGGGCTCTGGATTTTGGTCTTGGGAATCTCTGATTAATGTTTTCTTAGCCTCTTACTGAACCTCCAACTCCATTTACAAATCATTGTTTTCCTTAACTACTGCCTAACCTTTTTAAATTTACTTTGTACCTCTTTTCTCCTGACAAACATTTCTCAACCAAGTTGAAAAAGGAAGATAGTTGGAAATATGAAAGAGAAAGGTTCAATTTAAATAAATTCTATTTGTTAACAAAATCTAGATTGTCAAAGATGGTTTGAAAAAGAAAGCTTCTGTGGCCAAGTATCATGTCTTCATAAGATTCTAATCTTTTTATTTCAGATTACTTGAGATTTTTATTGGGATTTTTAAAAATTATTGTTCAAGTATAGTTGTCTCCATTTTCCCATCACCACTTTGTCCCATCCCACTTATCCCACCTCCCACCCTCAATCCTACCCCCCTTTGGCTTTGTCTATGGGACCTTTATACATGTTTCTTGATGACCCTTCCCCTTCTTTCCCACATTATCCCCCTCCCCCCTCCTCTCTGGTTACTGTCAGTTTGTTCTTTAATTCCATGTCTCTGGTTCTATTTTGCTTGCTTGTTTGTTTTGTTGATTAGGTTACACTTATAGGTGAGACCATATGGTATTTGTCTTTCACTGCCTGGCTTACTTCACTTAGCATAATGCTCTCCAGTTTCCTCCATGCTGTCTCGAAGGGTAGGAGCTCCTCCTTTCTCTCAGTTGCATAGAATTCCATTGTGTAAGTGTACCACAGTTGTTTGATCCACTCATTTACTGATGGGCACTTAGGTTGCTTCCAGCACTTGGCTATTATAAATTGTGCTGCTATGAACATTGGGGTACATAGGTTCTTTTGAATTGGTGTTTCAGGATTCTTAGGGTGCAATCCCATCAGTGGAACTGCCAGGTAAAACGGCAGTTCCATTTTTAGTTTTCCGAGGAAATTCCATACGGTTTTTCACAGTGGATGCACCAGTCTGCATTCCTGCCAACACTGGACTAGGGTTCTCTTTTCTCCGCAACCTCACCGGCACTTACTGTGTGTTGATTTGTGTATGATGGCCATTCTGACTGGTGTGAAGTGGTATCTCATTGTAGTTTTAATTTGATTTCTCTGATGGCTAGTGATGCTGAACATCCTTTCATATATCTCTGGAGCCTCTGTATGTCCTCCTTGGAGAACTGTCTGTTCTAGTTTCTTTGTCCATTTTTTTAATTGGATTGCTTGTCTTCCTGATGTGGAGTCATGTGAATTATTTATATATTTTGGAGATCAAACCCTTGCCTGAGGTATCATTGAAAATATGTTCCCCCATATAGTTGGTTCCCTTTCCATTTTGTTGACATGTAACTTTTTGACTCTTTTGTAATAATATTAGCTTAAAATAAAAATACATTGTCCAGGTGTACAAAAATACTTTCCTTCTTTATATCCTTATTCTTATAAGATTTTTTCTATTTTTATTTCTTTAAAACTTTTTAAACTTTTTTGTTAAAATGTAAGACACAAACACATACTTTAGCCTAGGCCTACACAGGGTCAGGAACATCAATATCACTGTCTTCCACCTCTACATCTTTTCCCACTGGAAGGCCTCTGGGGCAATAACAAGCATGGAACTGTCATCTCCTATGACACAGGCAGCAAACACAACGCCTGTGACTCAAATCCGGTCCTCCACCATGTTTTATCCAGCCTGGAACCTTGTTTCTACCTGGCGATAGCACTTAGCTCTTGCTTACCTGTTAAGGAGTAGTTACATTTATACAGTCCTAAATTACATTTGACCCTTTGAAGGCTACTATGAGGCTGATGTGGCCCTGGGGGAAAATGAATTTGACACCCCTGTCCTATGATAACAATGCCTTCTTCTGGAACACCTCCACAAGGACTGCTTGAGGCTTTTCTTGAGGAGCTGTTGCTTTTTAAGATATATTTTTATGGTGGTTTGCTTGGTTTGTTTGTTTGTTTCTTTTTTTTTAAAAAAACAGATTTGCTTGTAAGCAGATATGGCACCATGAATATTCATCCCCTATTAATGAAAACCCTTTGGTGTTGGGGTCCATGTTTTCAAACTTTTAAAAAAGATTTTATTTATGTATTTTTAGAGAGAGGGGAAGGGAGGGAGAAAGAGACGAGAGAAACATCAATGTGTGGTTGCCTCTCACATGCCCCCTACTGGAGACCTGGCCTGCAACCCAGGCACGTGCCCTGACTGGGAATTGAACTGATGACCCTTTGGTTTAAAGGCCAGCACTCAGTCCACTGAACCACACGAGGCAGGGCCATGTTTTTAAAATTAAAAAAATATATATTTTATTGTACTTTTTCCATTACCATTTATCCCCTTTATACCCTATTCTACCTGGAGTTTGTTTAGGTCTTTAAAGGCTTCTGCTCAACCCATTACTGTGAATTTCCTTGGGGACTCCTCTTTTCCTTCTCCTGTAGTTTCCTTTTCATTTGTCTTTTCTTCAATTATGCATTCCCATTCTAGTTCCAACAACTCTTCATTAGTCAATGAATATGACACAATGTCAACCTTATACAAACCTAGGTTAAACTTGTTTGCCATCTTAACCATAGCTCTGTTGATTTTTGCAGCATTTTTGCAACATTTACACTACAACATTAAAGTAACTATGATGTCACTAGGCAATAGGAATTTTTTTCAGCTCCATTATAAACTTATGGGATGGACCACTGTCACATATGCTGTCCATCATTGATCAAAATGTTATTATGAAGTAAATTAACTAGGCATAAAACAGCATGACATAATAGAAAAGGCACTTGATTAGGAGTCCTGAGACCTGGGTTCTATTTTAGGCTTTAACACTAATCAGTTTTATGGCTTCAGATAAGTCATTTAACACCTCTAGGCCTCAGTTTTCCCTATCTATAAAACAAGGATATCAAGTTAAAGATTCTATAACATCCCACTTAGCTCTGCCATTATATTACTCTACTGAAACAAGTTATGTCAGTGTATTACTATGAATGCATTTGCCTTTGGGGATAACATACACTGAAAGCAACTTGAGAAATAAATTCTACTAAAACATGTACACTTGACACAAGCATATCTGCCAGAAAGAGGGAGATGATTTCCAAAGACCTTTTTTGTGATAGCAAATGGAGCATAGTCTTCGAACTTTCCTTTGCCATTAGATAAAGTGAGGCTTCAGTTAATCTTCACTAAATGTGACAGTCTGCAAGTATTTTGGACCTCCAAGTTGAGGCTAAGTTGGCAAGAACTAAATGGAGAGAAAACCATTTTACAGGGTCATTGCTAAGCCCAGAACCATGGGATTTCTAAAGAAAGTGTTTACGGGAGACTAAATCAAAGGTTTCAGTTAGGTCAATTGAAATAGTTGTTTTTTTTTTTTTAATTCCTTCACCTTTTTCACCTAGCCCTGCCAAACAGCCCTCTCCTCTGACAGCTGTCAGTCTGTTCTCTGTATCTATGAGTCTGTTTCTGTTTCTATTTCTTTAGTTTATTTTGTCCTTTAAATTCCAAATAAAAGTGAAATCATATACTACTTGTTTTTCTCTGACTGGTTCATAGACAAAAACAACAGTATGGTGATTACCAGAGGGAGAGGGAGGTGAGGGGAGCTAGAAGAGGGTCAACGGGGGCTAAATGATGATGAAAGGAGACTTGACTCGGAGTGGTGAACACAAAATACAATATACAGGTGATGTTGTGATGATTGTGATATTGTATACCTGAAACCAATATAATTTTATTAACTAATGTCACCCCAATAAATTGAACAATAAAATTGTTTTAATAATATGAGCCATGCACATATTCCTGAAATATCATTGGTGCTTTAAGTAAAGTTGAATAGAGAGAAACGATAGCTGTGAAACAACTAGACCATAGTAGCTAATTTCTTTCCCTAAGGGATTAAGCATCTGAAAATTTTATAAAAACTTTACATAACTTTGGCAAGATACATCGGCTGTAAAATCCATGTAGGTGAACTCTAATTTTTGATTCTTAGTACAATGCACAATGACAAATTGATCAGTGAGTCTCCAGAAAGAAAGGACATATTCAAACACTCAGTTGGCCTACTACAGGGATTCCAGCCTCTTTGAGGAGCAACTGGTTGAAAAGTCTTGAGCTTTCATGTTTGTGTTTCTCCAGAGCAGTTCTTGACTATCTCCTCTCTGCGTCATTTCCTTTCCAGGTGACCTAACTTCTGTCATCTTTGCTGTAGGATGTAGTGATAAGCTACACTAGCTGCCTTTCCAATTCTTTCAAGAGCCACTGAGAAAAGGAGGTTAATGATAGTGTCTTCTCACTTCTATCACTGACAGTGACAGAATTCCTCAATAGCTCATTTTTCTCTCGAAATACTTGACTTTGTTTTAGAAAGGTAGCCAAGGAAAGGTTAAAAGAAAAGGCTGAGGAAGAATGAGAAAGGGTTAGCTACTTAGCTGTATCTGTGGGTTACTTTCCTGATGGCATGGTACATTTGTACTTTTAAATTAAATGAAACCCTTTGTTCTCTAGGTGGAAATGCTACATGAATCACAGATGGCTTTTATAATAGGCCAATATTAAAAATACAGTGGTGTCTGAATGAATAGAAAAATGACATCACAAGTTGGAAAGGGAAGAACCATATGGCAGGTTAATGCAAGCAATTATTATGATAAAGTGAAGGAGTTGGAATTTGAATATGGGTACTAAATTAATTTCGATTATAAACTATTGCAATTAGAAAAGAGAATCCTACAGGCTAATCGATTTTCATTAATAGATTTCTTTTGACCTTTTCCAGGGATTTCTAAATGGGTTCTTTCAACAGACCCCTGGAATAGCTTCTCTCTATTTAATGGACAAGGGCATTAACTCATACTTTTGTGCTAAGAGCTTATATACTGTACATACTAACAGAAGTAAAGCTAGTCCATCTATGAGATTTGAGTACCCAACTAAGTCCCCCAAAAGCCTAGAAAGAGCATGGGTGCTTGCTAACCAGTAGATGTGCCAACTTAGATTCATATAATTTTAGAACTGAAATGGGCCTCTCAGTTTATCTTCCAGTGAAGGAATCTCATGCTCAGCACTTACAGTAGCATCTAGACATTGCTCGAATACTTAAGTAGGACCATGCTTCACCAGAAAACCACTCCACTGACAGACAATTAGAATAGAAAAGTTTTCCTCTTGTGCTAGTATAAAATCTGCCTTCCTATGGCTACCTGGGTTCACATCCAGACTCCTTCACTAATACGATGTTGGATGCATTACTTAATCTGTGCTTCAGTTTCCTTAGATATAAAGTGGAAATAATAGTACCTATATCATAACATCATTTAAGAGAACACATGTTAATATAAGTTAAGTACTTAGCACAGTTCCTGACACAAAATAGGTGCTCAATAAATGCCAGCTATTATTTTTATTGCTAATGCTACTGCTACTTTTACAACGATTGCTATGACAGACACACCAATCCTCAATCCTCTTCTTTATATCAGCTCCTCAGATACTTGAAGAATCATTTAAAGCAAGAGATTTAGAGCTGTGTACCAATCCCTTTTCCTCGATAACTCTGTAATAGGCAAGTTACCTGATAGCTTCAAACCAGATACCTCCCAGAAAGGTAACACCTCCTGCATAGAGTAGTATGATGATGGAATGAAATAATATATGCAAAGTACCTGGCATAGAGTAAGTACTTTAAAATACATCAGTTCCCATCTCTTTCACCATGCATAAGTTGTCTCTTTCCCAGGGACTGAAAACTCCATTTCTAACTTTTCTTTATATGATAGGGTTTTCTAATCCCTGACCATCTTTGTTTTACTTTAGTTTGTCAAGTGTCTTTCTTAAGATGTAGCACCTGGGATGGAAGTCTTATTCCAAAGGTGAGACCTAAGTATGCCACACAGAGTAGAGTGGGACTTCAACCTTAATATTCTTTTTAAAAATATATTTTATTGATTATACTATTACAATTGTCCCAATTTTTCCCCTTTGCCTCCCTCTACTTGGCATTCCCCTTCCCTCCAGCAATCTCCCCACTTAGTTTATGTCCATGCATATAAGTCCTTTGGTTTCTCCATTTCCTATCCTGTTCTTAACCTTCCCCTGTCTATTTTGTACCTACCAATTATGCTGCTTATTCCCTGCACCTTTTCCCTCATTCTCCCCTTTCTCCCTTCCAGCTGACAACCCTCCAAATGATCTCCATATCTATGATTCTATTCATGTTGTAGTTGTTTGCTTACTTTGTTTTTGTTTTGTTTTTTAGATTCAGTTGTTGATAGTAATGAGTTTGTTGTTCTTTTAATGTTCATAGTGTTGATCTTCTTTTTCTTAAATAAGCCTCTTTAAAATTTCATGTAATAATGTCTTGGTGATGATGAATTCCTTTAGCTTTGCCTTGTCTGGGAAACACTTTATCTGCCCTTGCATTGTAAATGATAGCTTTGCTGGATAGAGTAATCTAGGTTGTAGGTCCTTGCTTTTCATCACCTTGAGTACTTCTTGCCCGTCCCTTCTAGCCTGCAAAGTTTCTTTTGAGAAATCAGCTGATATCTTATGGGCACTCCTTTGTAGGTAACTCTCTGCCTTTCTCTTGCTGCTTTCAAGATTGTCTCTTTATCTTTAATCTTTGACATTTAATTATGATGTGTGTTGCTGTGGTCCTCTTTGGGTCCAACTTGTTTGGGACTCTCTGTGCTTCCTGGACTTAGATGTCTATTTCCTTCATCAAATGAGGGAAGTTTTCTTTCATTATTTTTTCAAATAAGTTTTCAATTTCTCATTCTTCCTCTTCTCCTTCTGGCATTCCTATAATTTGGATGTTGGTACTTTTGGAGATGCCCCTGAGTCTTCTTATACTCTTCTTGTTCTTTTAAATTCTTGTTTCTTCATTCTGTTCTGCTTGAATGTTTATTTCTTCCTCATATTCCAAAATGTTGATTGGAATCTTGCCTTCCTTCCCTTTCCTATTGGTTCCCTGTGAATTTTCTTTATTTCACTTAGTGTAGCCTTCATTTCTTCCCTTATGCTTTTGTTGTACTCAGTCAGTTCTCTGGGCATTCCAGTCACCAGGGTTTTGAATTCTGCATCTGATAGGTTGGCTATCTCCATTTTCTTTATTTCTTTTTGGGGGGTTTTGTTCCATTCTTTCATTTGGGCCATATGTCTTTGTCTCATCAATTTGGTGGCCTCCCTGTGTTTGTTTCTGTGTATTATGTAGAGCTGCTTTGACTCCCTGTCTTAGTGTACCTGTTAAGTTGTATGGGGCAGATGGGAGTAAAAGATAGAAAGTTGCACTGCAACAACAATTAAAATTAAATTTAAAAAAAGAAAAAAAAGTTGTATGGGGCAGATGATTAGATATTCACCAGGGTAGGGCAACCTGCCTCACTGCTTCGTGGTGCTGTGTGTGGGGGAAGGGTCAGAAAGGGAATGATGCAACTGCCTGGTTTTTGGAGGCTTCTCTGGCACACACACTGTTTCCAGTCACTTTACCCACTTCCAGTATGTGACTGGTGCCCTTCTAGCAGCTGCCCTGGTGCTAGTTCCCAGAATGGATGGGTTTGAATGCATTCTAAGTCCATGCAGGCCCTTTAAATGGACTCTCTTGAGTAACCAGCAGTTTCTTCTGCCACCCCAACCTACACTGGTTTTTACAGTCAGAAGTTATGAGGCTTTCTCCTCTCAGCACTGGAACCCTGGACTGTGTGGTCTGGTCTGGGGCTGAGGTTGTTCACTCTCAAGGTATCACTCCCAATTTTGAGCCACCACACATGAATGTGGAGCTTCTTGTTCCACTGCTGACACCTCTGCTTCTCTGTGCCACACCATGTTCTCTCTACCCCAGCTCCTCATCTCCACCCCTCCTACCCATCTGGATGAATATGGCTTCTTCAAATCCTTGGTTGTTGGACTTCCATATGGTCCAATATTCTGGTGGTTCCGGGTGTTTTTAGTTTTGACATTAGTTGTGATTCTCCTTGTGGTTGCACAAGAAGGCGAAACATGCTTACCTATACCTCTATCTTGACCACAAGTGAAATGTTAAGATTCTTAATCTTGGAAAGATACAGCTCAGCTAAAGTCATTTGTGGGTAAGACAGGAATTAGGTGTATTCTCTTTTCACCATGATTCTTCTTGCTCATTGATTTCCTTTTTCCTGGCCCACAGGCTAATGAGTGATCAATCCCATCAAAACTTCAAGTTACTTATTGAATCACAGCAGTTGTACTGGTACTCTCTAGTAGCTCTTTCCCAGGAATATGCTTTCTTAGCAGGTTGCAATGCATACATAATGCAGAGAATTCTGTCATATATATTGAGGGGCATTACTGCAAAGTGTCTCTTCCAATTCATTTTATGTGGTTGTTTTCCAAAGAAAACTATTGAGTTTAAAAGATAATTTTAAACTTGTTGTTTGGTACTGATTAAATATATTCAGGCATGTAGAGAGGTAGAATGTGTGCTTTGAAAGTATAAAGGAAGAGTCCAGCTTCACCATTTTCTGGAGGCTGTATAGAAAACTGAGATCACTAAGAGTTGTGAAACTTGAAATAGAGCCCTATCTAGGCCACTAATTACTGTATGATCCTGGAGAAATCATTTGTCCTATTTAGATCATAGTTTCCTCACCTGTAAAATAAGAGGGTTGCATTAAATTTTCATATCACCTCGAGGTCCAATAATGTGTAGTTCTATTCTGTAGCCTTATGACTAATTAAAGAATCATATTTTCCCATACCACAATTACTTTTTTAAATCAGTTATTGCTGAGGAACAGCCCAGAGAAAATGTGACTTTTAAACAAATTTGTAATTTTAATAGAGAACTAAGACATTTGAACACTTCTCCCAACCTCAGTTATATAATTTTAAAAGTTAATTAAATTGTGTTTTACAAATATTATTAATATATATCCAAACTAAAGGGAAAAGTTCAACATCTACATATGAGGTACAACAGAGAGAGGTGTGTTGAGCAAATATAATATGTTAACCATAGGAAATGGTTAGAACCTGACCTTGCACATATACAGCTCAACTCAGTAGTATGCTGTGAGAATGCCTGAGAACACCTATCACCCACGAGTTAGCATCAGCAATCACAAAATAAGCATGTTTTTAAATTTTTCTTATTAATTTAACTGTTAAGGTAGTAGTCAAAAGTACTGCAAAGCAATGCTATTGGCCCCTACTGCATATAAAATTATTGGTTTATAAGAGGTTTCCATGTGCAGGCTGATCTTTTGGATAGGCTATACTCCTTTTTTTTTTTTTTAAATAATCCTTTAACAAACTGTCTATTAAAGCTCTTACTCTCCACCCTTGATCCTACCCACCTTTGGTTTTGTCCATGTGTCCTTTATACATGTTCCTGAAAACTCGTCCCTCTTTTTCCCCTATTATCCCCCCACCTACCCTCTCATAGTGAGTGTGAAAAAATAAAAGGACAGAAGGTGTTTTTTTAAAAAAGCTCTTACTCTGTTTGTACAAAACCTATAGCTACATTACCCCACAAAAGTCATAAGAATCAGGGCTTTGCAATAATAGGAGCATTAGGCACTCAAGTCCTACAGCCTTGGGAGTAGGTGCCACATGCCTGGGTTTTATTTTCTCCCTTTCTTTGCCTTGTTTACACCCCCTAATCTTATTACTTCTCCTTCCTCTTCTCTCTCAAAATAATTTTTCTCTCCTTTAGTCATCTCATATTCTTGTTTTCCTATGTTATAATATTGTTAATCTCTTTCTAACTTTCTTAATCTTTGCTCATTTGTTGTTCATATTGCTGATGTGGTGGGGGGTATTCTTGCTGGTGTGAGTTTGGTTTTTTGGGTAATTTTGCTTTGTTCTGCCAGCACCTGTAGAACAGCATATAAGATATGGTGGGGTTTGTGACTCAGTCAGCCAACCAGAGGGGAGAACCCACCAAATGAATGAGCCATCAATAATTATGGCTCAAGTACAAGAGAGCCCACATAAACAAAAATCTCAAGAATCAATATCACTGGTTTATGTACCATAAAACACTGATATAACTTGTGTTTTTTCCCTTTGGCTTCTAACTCAAGAAACACCATATTGAGTCATGGCTATGAATTCTGGTATTTCAACTCTGACAGTGGCATCACAGTACTGCTTTAAAGAAGGGCATGATTCTTTCCCTCTATGAGCACAATCCTAAATGTTAGGAATGTTTAGTAAATCACACACACACACACACACACACACACACACTGGTGGGGTAGGAGTTCCTATAGTATTTTGCAGAGTATATTCTATTTGCTATCATCTATTTCTTCATCCGACTAAAAAGGCAGCACAGAGGAAAACAAGAAAAGCTTGAAGAACCTCCATTTTCTAAATGTTGGCATTCTTCTGTTAGATTCATGCAGTGGCTGAAAGACAAATCCAAAATAGGGGGACAGGTGGAAACCTTGGCTCACAACAGCATCATTTATGCTGATATTTCTAAAGGTCAAAAGAATTTAGGTCCAGGCTCACTTTTAATCATTAATTCTCTCCAACACGACAATATGCTTCCATGATGACAGTCCCCTAATAATCTTCTTAGTGGCTGGAGGTGAAGAAATAGCAGAATTTCCAAAAGCTTAAGACATTATTCTGCTTTTCCCAGGTGGGATCCTTGCTATTATCCTTAACTGTGACTAAGAGGTCACTACACAGCAGATGGTAAGAAAAGAGGACCAAAGTTTAAATTAATAACCATCACGACCAACACTCAGCCTCCTTTTGAAACAACAGCAACTGTGAAAACCGAATCTACAGATCTTTTTTTTATTATACTTCTTACTGTTTATTCTATTACAGTTCTCCCAATTTTTCCCTTCCCCCCTCGATCAAGTACACCCCCCTACTAGCCCACAGTCAATTCCCTCTCTGTTGTCCATGTCCATGGGTCATTCGTAGCTGTTGAGTAGTCCCTTCCCCTTCCTTCCACCATTCCCCACTCTCCTCCCCTCCTATAGCTATCAGTCCATTCCATGTTTCTATGTCTCTGGTTCTATTTTTCTTGCTAATTTATTTTGTTCATTAGATTCCAGTTATAAGTGAGGTCATACAGTATTTCTCCTTTGCTTACTGGCTTATTTCACTTAGCATAATAGTCTCCAGTTCCATCCATGCTGTCATGAAGGGTAGGACTTTCTCTTTTCTGCTGCATAGTATTCCACTCTGTAAATATACCACAGTTCTTTGATCCACTCATTTACTGATGGGCATGTAGGTTGCTTCCAGCACTTGGCTATTGTAAATTGTGCTGCTGTGAACACTGGGCTACATAGGTTCTTTTGAAATTGGTGTTTCAGGGTTCTTATGGTACATTCCCAGCAGTGGAATCACTGGGTCATAAGGCAGTTCTATACTGTCTTCTACAGTGGCTGCACCAGTCTGTACTCCCACCAACAGTACACTAGGGTTCCTTTTTTTCCACATCCTTGCCAGCACTTGTTTATTGATTTATTAATGATGGCCATTCTGATGGGTGTGAAATGATATCTCATTGTGGTTTTAATTTGCATCTCTCTGATGGCTAGCAATGTTGAGCATTTTTTATATGTCTATGGGCCATCTGTGAGTCTACAATTCTATTGAATGTCAATAAAGCAGGTCCTTCTCAAGAGAGACAGAGTTTACTGTCTTTCTTAGCATAAACACACTAAGCAAGAATATATCAAGTAGAAAATAATAGTGCATCCTTAACTCAGTAATTGCCATAGGACTCTTCTTCTCCTCAGTAAAACAGTTTAGCAGGGAACTGTGATGCACACAAAGAAATTCGCTACTCCTCCCTTATTTCCCAATTTGATTTATGCATAGCCCCTGGAGATGCAAATTAATGTCTTAATAGACCAAAAGCCCCAGCTGTTTTGGAAAATCTATGACAAAGCTTAACTAAGGTTCACACATGGAGACATAAAGCCACTATAATTACTAAGCTGAGTACAAAGCTGGCTCCTCAATCAAGGGTCTAAACCCAGCCTTAGTGCCTCTTTTATCCCTAGGTAGGCTGTTCTGAATACAACTATAGTATAGTATTAATTTAGTACTGCCTGAAGCACCATGGATTCTGGGTAGATAGACACTGAATGCAAAGCTAGGAAGGAGCTATCAAACTGTAGGGATTTAAAACCACAATTTATCCTTAATATCAGACAGAAGCACTGGAAATATAGGAAACTCCATTTCTTATGGACCTTATTGATTTGGTTTGTTCTTTTCTTAATGATAATAAATAAGAAAATGGCATGACAAATTTAAAGAAAATACTGAGACACTCAACATCCTCAATCGGGTCTTAAATGAATAAAAGGCAAGCCTCCTCCTCCCATATCCCATGCTCTTGGAAACGTGTTGCCACTACTTGCTCTTCCCACTTCTTAATCATTGCATTCTGGGTTCTATTCAAAGCATTTGAATGAAATAGCCCTTGCACAGGTCACTAACACTTTGCTAAAGTCAGTGATCAGTTTTCAGTCCTTACCTTACTCTTTCTCTCTACAGCACTTAACTTTGATGATTATTCAAAGCTTTTATGAAATTCTTCCCCTGTCTTCTGTGACACCCCTAACTATCTGGTTTCTCCTTCTCAGTTTCCTTCATGAACTTCTCTTCCTATACCCATTTCTTAAATGCTAGTGTTTCACTTTTATCCCTCTTTTTTTTTTTTTGTATTCCACAACAGTTCTCAATCTAAAAAATCATAAGGGGCGACATGGAGGCATAGGTTGTCGCAGTATGCCTCCTTGCACAACCAAAACTAAGGACAACAAAAATTGAGAAACAAGAAAGAACCAGAACAGAGGGAAATGAACCAAATGGAAGTCTGACTACCATACAACCAGACCGGTAAGGAGGGGCGGAGTCGGAGGCCTAGGAGGGGGGTCGAGGGGTCCCAGCAGGAAAGAGCAGTGGCTGGCGGGCGCGCAGGGTGCAGACAGCAGTTGGCGAACCCCAGAAGCGCAGGGGCGGCTAACAGACCCGGTGGCAGACACTGGGTGCGGGAGGCAACGAGCAGACCCAGTGAGGTGCGCAAAGCAGCTGGCTGGCCGCAGCTACATGTTCGTGCGCAAACTAAGCGAAAACGGGCAGCAACACAGACCGCACAACCCAGGGCCCCAGCACCACCGGGAAACAAAGCCAAAGAGCACCCACTGAAAACACCTGTGGGAGCTGAGACCGGGAGATTCTCTCAGCCTCTCATGAGGCTCCTCGGGGAAACCCACAGAGTCCGAGAAAGTGCACAGGCCCACCCACCCAGGAGCCAGCACCAGGGGGGCCCAGTTTGCTTGTGGGAGGCAGCAGGCGGGACTGGGGTTCTAGAGAGAGCAGAGCAGGCGCCATTGTTCCCTCTCAGACCCCGCCCCACATACCACGTCACAACCCAGCCACTGGGGTGCCCCGCCCTGGTGAACACCTAAGGCTCCGCTGCCCTTACGTAACACCTACAACCAGACCAAAGGAAAATAAAGAATAAAAAAGATGGCTCAAACAGAACTGAAATCCCCAGAACCAATTTTTTTAAGTGACCAAGAGATAGCCAATTTATCAGATGCACAGTTCAAAGCACTGGTGATCAGGATGCTCACACAATTGGTTGACTTTGGTCAGAGATTAGATGAACAAATGCAGGCTACAATAAGAGAAATGAAGGAAAACGCACAGGGAAACAATAGTGAGAGGAAGAAAACTGGAACTCAAATCAATGGAGTGGACCAAAAGGAAGAAAGGAACAACCAAACAGAGAAGAATGAAGAAACAAGAATTCAAAAAAATGAGGAGAAGCTTAGGGACCACCAGGACATCTTTAAACGTTCCAACATCCAAATTATAGGGGTACCAGAAGGGGAAGAGGAAGAGCAACAAATGGAACAAGTATTTGAATATGTAATGAAGGAGAACGTCCCCAATCTGGCAAGGGAAATAGACTTCCAGGAAGTCCAGGAAGCTCAGAGAGTCCCAAAGAGGTTGGACCCAAGGAGGAACACGCCAAGGCACATCATAATTACAGTAGCCAAGGTAAAAATGAAGGGGAGAATCCTAAAAGCAGCAAGAGATAAGGGGACAGTTACCTACAAAGGAGTTCCAATCAGAATGTCAGCTGATTTCTCAAAAGAGACTTTGCAGGCAAGAAGGGACTGGAAAGAGGTATTCCAAGTCCTGAAAGGCAAGGGCCTACATCCCAGATTGCTCTATACAGCAAAGCTTTCATTTAGAATGGAAGGGCAGATAAAGTGCTTCTCAGATAAGGCCAAGTTAAAGGAGTTCATCATCACCAAGCCCTTATTATATGAAATGTTAAAGGGACTTACCTAAGAAAAAGAAGATTAAAAATATGAACAATAAAAAAAGACTTCAAACTCACAGTTAGTAACAACCATACCTAAAACAAAAGCAAACTAAGCAAACAACTAGAACAGGAACAGCACCACAGAAATGGAGATCACATGGAGGGTTAGCAACAGGGAAGGGGGAGGAGAGAGGGGGAAGAGATATAGAGAATAAGTAGCATAGACAATAGGTAGAAAACAGACAGGGGGAGGGCAAGAATGATATGGGAAATGTAGAAGCTAAAGAACTTATGACACATGGACATGAACCAAGGGGGGGGAATGTGGGTGGGAGCGGGTGGGCAGGGTGGAGGGGAGTGAGGGGGGAAATGGGACAACTGTATCAGCATAATCAATAAAAAATAATTTAAAAAAAGATTATATAAAAAAATCATAAGGGGTCACAAATGTGCTTCAAGTGGTCTATTAACCTTCTAAAATTGCATGAAGAATTGCATGTGTATATTTTACAGGTAGAAAGAGAGTAGTCAGATGCTTAAAGGAGTCTAACACAAAATAAAGTTTAAGGGCAACATCCTTAGACTGGCTCTGGGTGAATAGTGATTTCAAGTAAAATCTTTATATATGCTGATAACTTTGATATCTACATCTTCAATCCAAATTGTTCTCAGTCTTGGCATCCCAAGAATCACCTCAAACTTAACCCATTATCCTGACTTAATAACCCTGCTCTTTTTCCCATGTTCTCCATGTCAGTAAATGACACACAACCCACCTAGCTGCTCAATCCAAATGAGTGGGAGTTATCCATATTTTTCCTTCTCTCCCATTCTCCACATCCAGTAACAAAGACCTATCAACTCTACTTCCCATCTTAAATGTGAGCCCTTCGTTTCATTTCAACCATTATCTCAGTCCAGGTAGATTAATAGACAGCCTCCTCACATGTCTTTCTGTTTCCAATTAACTCTTCAGTTACAGATTGAGTAAGTGATTCTTTTAAAAGGAAAATATGGTCATGTCACACCTTGACTTAACAATTCTTCAATAATTTATTTATTGCTTTTGCATGGAAGAACTACAAATTTCTTGACATGGTAGATAAGGTTCTTTATGCCCTGGCTGGTGTAGCTTAGTGGACTGAGTGTGGACCTGGGAAACAAAGGGTCACCGGCTCAATTCCCAGTCAGGGCACATGCCTGGGATGCAGGCCAGGCCCCGAATAGGGGGCACGTGAGAGGCAACCACACACTGATGTTTCTCTCCCTCTCTTTCTCCTCCCATTCCCCTCTCTCTAAAAACAAATAAATAAAATCTTTAAAAAAATAAGGTCTTTTATGACCTGCTCCCACTTATCTCTATAATCTAAACATTATATCCCCTTAACCAATCTAGCCCTTAACTACGCTATATTCCCTAGCCATAATGAACTATTTTCAATTATTTCCTCAGGAATTTGCATGTACTTTAACACTACCCTGGAACATTCTGCCCCACCTTGGTCCAGGTAGCCTCTGTCAGGAAGCTATCCCTATCCACCTAAAGCTAGGTTAGGGGGCACCTCTTATATGCTCTGCTGGCCTCCTACATGTGCTATGGAAATATATCATTCTGTGTAATTATCGCCTACTTCTTTACTTCTCTATTTTCCACCAGAGTTTGGTGAATAATCTATAAGCTTCTTGAAGTCAGGGACCATAACACATCCTGACTATCTAATACAGAAACTGGCATATCATATTGGTAAATAAATACATGTTGAGTAACTGAATGAATAAATGGGGAGATGGCAAACCCACGAGTTTGACTTTGTACTCTTAATCCCCACAATATTTGCATTTATTTTGGTATAGGAGACAAAACGGTGGGCTCCAGAGAAGTTAGCTGATTTAGGCATTAACTCCTTGGGCCTCACTTTCCTCACTTGTATAACTAAGGAAATGTTCCCTTAAGACTTAGAAATTCTCTAATTCAGTGCTTCCTTAACATAGCTGATTCTCATGCTCAAAACACCACTCTAGGTCCTCCACCCCCTTCCTTACATGCCCCACCCCCATCAAAAAGGCACTGTAATTGCCTCATTTAACATAAGGCCAATGTGTATGTGCGCCACATGCATGCACACATATGTGTGTAGAGAAATGGAGGGAGGGGAAGAAGGAGAGGAAAAGGAAATATATTGAGGTAATTCCTATACATCCTTCCCTTCCCATTTTTATCTTTGTAAGGAATGATAGCTGGTCTCGGCAGTCTACTCTTAAGATGTTAAATTATTATATGGTAATAAAATTCCTAAAATTGTTTAAGAGCACTTATAATTTGAAAAATAAATAAAAATGGTAAGGAAAAAGAGAGGGCCAAGTAGACATAAGTTATCTTAAAAAGGCTGAACCCCAGTAACTTGGCATAGTTTGACTGAATAAGGTTTTACAAAATTTGAAAAGGAAACATCTCCTTTGGAATGAGATAGAACCTGAATTTTTGTGGTCAAGAGAAGTGAAGAAACTTATGGTTACAGAAGCATTTGAAGTTACTGCAAAGCTATGGGAATACGTAACAAAAATAACCAGCACTGAGAATATAATAATGCAAAGACCAATCCTCTACTGGTCCCTGGGGCAGGAACCAGATGGTGTAAAAGACCAATTCTCATCTCTTAATTTCTTTGATTGATAAGGAAGGATACGCTTCCATTTAGTTCTCATAAACAGTGACCCCTTTTCTCCTCTGTAGACAAAGATGATGTACTACCATTTTTGCTTCCAGATATTAAGCTTGTATTTAATTATATGTATGCTTGGTAATGTATGCATCCAAAAAATTTCACTGACAAAAATGGCCTTGCATGAATCTATATGTCTTTCAGTTGCTATACACAAATGCAGCAGGGAAATGGAGAATTTAAATACACAGCAGGCAGCTTATGTATTTCTCCATAAACTAGTATACATATCATGGCAAGACAGAAGCAAAGAAAACCTCAGGTGCATCCTTCCCCATAATGTGGCAAAAGAAGCCAAAGGGCAGAGCAGTAAGGAGGAAAATGAAAAGCTAAAATGAGATTACTAATGCATACCCTTTTAAACACAAATCAAAAGAACCATTACCCTTGCTAACATTGGAGATGGGTTAAACTCTTTCAGAGCAAAAAAGAAAGAAACATGCCTATTTTCCATTCTAAATAAAACCAAGAACATTTTCAATACTGTTAGATTGATGCCATTTCACTTCAGAAGTGGTTACACTTCAGTAGTGAATAGAGTTAGTATGTTATGTAAAAGGTTAAGAAGCAAAATAAGAATATTTTAAATAAATAGTAATATAAAGAAAAAAAACAGAAAACCCTAGCAATATGACTGTGTCTGCTGGTCTTAGAGATTATGGAACTTGGATAAATAAGTAAATACATATGTTTATAGGGATTCTATCCAAATCACTGCTATATCTCACATATAAATATATAATTATTTTGATATGTGCATATATGATAGCTAAATAGATATCAGGGGGCAGGGAAGCCCACCTGAGTCACTGAGATAATGAAGTAGAAAGAAATCACAGGAGACTATGGGAGATCAGGTTGAGAAATCAGGCTTTAACAAAGGGGTTATTCCTTGATAAACTCTACATGAGGACACAGTGTATAGGTGTACCATATTTTAAGAAAACCCATTTTTCCCACCCATATCCAATCTATAAATCAGAGAGGTTAGGAGTGGTTATTTGTATTACAGGAGTAATATTTTTGTGTTCTATATAGCAATATTTTTAAATACCAAGCTAGCATAGCATATTCAAGTAATTTTTGTTTTTTAAATGTGGAATTTATATATTCAGTTTCTTAGAAACACATTTTTTTCTTTGATTAGGGTGGCATTGGTTAATAAAATTATATAAGTTTCTGATGTACAGTTCTGTAATACATCATCTGTATAATGTATAGGTGTTCAACAACCCAAGTCAAGTTTTCTTCCATCACCGTTTATCCCCACTTTACCCTCTTCTACCTCCCCTCACCCTACTTCCCTTGGGTAATCACCATACTATTGTCTGTGTCCATGAGTTGTTTTTGTTTGCTTAATCCTCTTAAAATTAAATTTATTGAGGTGACATTGGTTAATAACTTTATATAAGTTTCAAGTGCACAATTATGTATCATCTGTGCATTGCATAATGTACTCGATGCCCATAGTCTAGTCTCCTTCTGTCATTATATATTTGACAACATTTACCTTCTTCATCCTTCCTCACCCCCTTCCCTTCCAAAACACACTTAAAAAAATAAAATGGGGTATCCCTGTACTATATTAATCAAGTTTAATATAGACTACTTTTGATTTTTCTTTTGTAAATCTGAATATTGTCAAACTGCATATCCTTAAAACTTAGAATGCCTAAGCTTTGTCCTGTGGGAGGCAGGCAGAGGAAGGAAATTCATAATTCAAAACCAGGAGGCTGAGACTATGAACAACAAGCCACTGTCACCATTGAGGAAGTAGAGTTTCAAGACAAAAGTGAATTTGAAAACAGTCTCGAAACATTTTAAAGACTCAAGGCCAAATTCAGGAGAATGTAATAAATGAGAGGTAAGTAGGTCCCTAAAAATCTTCTGAATAGCGTGAATTGTATTGTCTATATTTAGAAAGAAGTGAGTTTTCACTTTTGGGTTGAAGATGAATCTCTGTGGAGAATTCAGAGTGAGGTTTGCATTGAGGTCTAGTTTAATGGAGGATAATGTGTTTTTTTACACTATATCTAAGTATTGATCTGACATACTTAAGATCTATGAATAAAAAAATATTAATAGGATTCTTTTTGAGGAACCCCTGAGTCTTTCCTTGGTTGTCTATGTATAATATATAGGCATAATTTCTGGTTGTGTGTGTAGCTGGTGGCTTCTATCTGAATAGTGTTTAAAGAATGTCTCAAGTTTGTAAAAATATATTATTCTCTTGCATTTTGATGGATGTTTCCTTGAGTCAAATTATAAAAAGTAGTTGAGCTGATGAATTAGCAGAGTGGTATCTATTAGGTAACCTCTAAAGAATAAAGGCCAGAAGGCAAAGGATACATAGAAAAATCAGGACTAAAATCCAGACAACTGCCTATACTTCTGCCTAACCCAGACATACATCTTAAAGAATAATCTGCCCTGGCGGGTGTCGCTCAGTGGATTGAGCACGGGCTGTGAACCAGGCATCGCAGGTTCGATTCCCAGTCAGGGCACATGCCTAGGTTGCAGGCCATGTCCCCCAGCAACCGCACACTGATGTTTCTCTCTCTCTCTCTCTCCCCCTCCCTCCCTCCCCTCTCTAAAAATAAGTAAATAAAATCTTTAAAAAAAAAAGAATAATCTATTTACATCAACCATAAAAAAACTTGAATTAGTAATATAACACATTTAAATTAGCTGTTGTGAAACTAATACTTTAAATCCTAAGATGAAGGTTCATAGACAATAAATGTCTGTTGATTGCTATGATAAACACATTGTTTTACATTATTTAATGTTCAAGTATTCTCTTGTGTTAAAGATAAAAGCCACTCTAAGTAAATCTTATTCCAGCATGATTGTAGGGTAGAAATTCAGATTTTAGTTTGATAAACTACACAAGTTTCTCAGTCATAGTTTCATAGCTTCAAATCATCTAATAACCCCAGTTTCAAATTTCTTCTAAAAATAACATGATTGCCCTATCTGGAAATGATGAAACTGGTTCAGGTTTCTCCAAACCTCTAGAATTTAAAAAAGATAACTGTACAATAATTATAATTAAATAGAGATGAAGATCTTATAGATCTTCTATTTATCAATGTGATCAAATAAAAATGAACACCTGAAAAGACTGAATTATAAACTCTCAATACATAATATCAAAATCTATACCACGATAGATACACTGCTCTATGAAAATCTATCCATTTAAAAATCATGGGCAAAGATAGGATGTACTTGCTATTCACTATAACAAAGCCAACTGCAAGGCAAAAAAAAAAAGGTGTAGAGCAAAGAAAACTTGGAAGGTAGCCTTAAATTACATATTGAAAATCTAGCATAAACTTTTTAAGTGAAGTTTTACTTATTTTTTTTTTACCAAATGGAGACTGGAGTTCTACTTTTGAATTCTAAACTTTTGTTATAATGCTTTTCTCTTATTAGGGTGCTAATAAGAAAGAGGTAACAGTATGGTGATAGCGAGGAGGAAAGGAGGGTGGAGGTAGGTGGAGGTGAGCAAACGGGGAATAAATCAGGATGGAAAGAGACTGCTTGGGGAGATGGGTGCGCTATGCAGTGTGCAGGTGATGTTTTGTTGAGTTGTATACTTTAAACCTGTATGGTTTTGTGAACCAATGTCACCTTCAATATATTCTATTATAAATAATAAATAAATAAATAAATAGAAAGAGAGAACAAGAGAAAGAAAGAAAGAAAGAAAAGAAAAGAAAAGAAAAGAAAAGAAAAAATAAAAGAGAAGAGAAGAAAAGAGTACCTAAGAGTAAAAATAAACTGGAATAACAAAACCCAATTCTGTCTGGCCACAAAATCTACTCTCTCCCATTGTACTGGCAATAGAAGTAGCAGCAGTGGCCAGTCACAGCAGACTCTCCCTAAAGCAGTTTTCATATCTGTGTCAGAGTTGAAACATTCTGGTCAAACTGGTTGTAGAGGATCTGTCTGCAAAATGTGAAAACCTGCCATCCCAAGTAACCTTCCCTTGAGGAAAGCTCAAAATCCTTGTAATATCAATATCAGTAATCCACACTGATGAAAGCAGACTGAAAAACAGAGTGATCAGGTGGCAGTGGAATCAAAGTACGAGGGAATCAACTAAACCCATGAAAGTAGGGGAGCTACCACAGCAAAACTTAAAAGCATTAGTTAAAACGTGCATCTGTAGAGATGCAGTGAGAAGGGTACAGCAAAATGATGGTATAACAGTACTTAACTTTTAAAACAATCAAACAAACAAACAAACAAACAAAAACCAACCTAACTCTCAAAAGCATTTTTTGTCCAACTTGTGTTTCACAGTCACATATTTATTTTCTTCATTTTGACATTAGATAATTGTTAATTGTTGTATAATTAAACATATAAACTAAAAGTGTTTAAGTGGTAGCTATGGTTACAACCAGTTTCTACAACCAGTCCACCTCAAGGACAGCAGTCGAAGAACAAGATCAGAAAAACGGTTTAAAGGGATGGTGGAGGGGTAGGAATGGGGTGGGTGGCTATAAGAATAGACTAAAATAGATTAGAATGCATTAATCTGGAAAGATGAAACAATCAATCATGGCTAACTACCACCAGTATAACCACCACCATTAGGCATTTACTATGTGACAGCCACTTAGCTAAGTGCAGAGATATTAGGCTGTGTCCAAGGAGAGATGAAGTGCTGTCAGAGTATATTTTAATATTCTTTCAGTTGTGTCATCTATGTGTCAAGCATTGTGTTGGACATATAACAGTTGTGAACTAGTAAACAGTAGTAGGTCATAGAAAGAATTTCAGACTGCAAATTAGAAGGTTTTAAGTTTTAGTTCTAAGAGTATTAATAACTATATCTGTGACTTTGAACATATCATGTAACCTTCTTACACCTATCCAAAAGATATGTAAGATGGGGGTGTTGAACCAATCAGTAGTTTTCAGGTGTTTTTATTTTCCAATAGTCAACCCTTTCTTCAAATAGATGGAATGAGCTATAAATAAAAGGGTTGAAAGTGCAAACCTTATGCCTGAAGCACAATGTAGGTCATAACAGTCCTACAATTCCTCTGCAGGCCCCCCCCACCCCCTGGAAACATCCCTAAACAGACACATGTTGAAAATCTATGGTCCCTTCTAGACCTAACATTCTATGACTAACTCTGAAATTTTCATCACCTACATCTTCAAAAATCTTTATTCAATCTAATTCAGTACATATTTGTTGAATGTATAACATCATAAAAAAACACAAGATTTCTACCCTAGAAGAGCTTACCATCTTGTGGAGGAAAACAAAGTAAATAAAATAAGGATGCACTTCAGAATAAAAATGGTTTTAAGGATTGGGACACCACAAGGGCTCACTGGAATAGAAGATTCATTTTTCTATTTTTTTGTGGCTATATAATCAGTTCCTGGGGGTAGCAGGTGCTTAATAAATACTAAATAAGTAAATGAATGTATGAATGGATAGGTAAATGGATGAATTTCACTGAAATTCAGCCAAATGGTATAGAGTTAAAAGTACTCTCCATATTTCAGAGAATGTTTTCTTATAAGCACAGTGTTACAAGAAAAGCAACCTCACTTCATTATTCACTCTACTACATCCTGCCTATAATCACTTATCAATGGTGATATCTTATTAGAAAAAAGAAAGCAAAAAAAGTACACCCCATTATGTTGGCCACAACTTAAGTCAGCAAAGCAAATAAAGGCAACCTCTATCTAATGATTTGAAATATAATTTTGTTGGAGCAAATCATTAGGTGAAATTTTGCTTTGGCAGGAAATCATTCTTTCAATGAACCTGTTTATATACAGGTCATTCATATGTTGCAAGTAAGTCAGTCTCTAAAGTTGGTAAATCAACTTAGTAATGAGGGTCATTTTCTCTCTCCCTCTTCTTGTCTCCATTAGTACTAAGAAGAAGCCAGGGAGGTCAACAAGAAAGAAGCTGTTTCTCTTTTTCCTCCCAAGCTTAAATTCTGTCATGTAAGATATGCTTTGTCTTCTTAGACTCAAAGTCAGCCAGCAGGCACTTAAGTAAAATTAAGACAACTGCACCAATGGCAGAGAATTTGATAGAAAGCTTGTTGGAGACAGCTCATTTGTTTAAAAGCTTTGCCTGCTTAAGGAACAATATAACTTCTGGAGGATATCTTTCTGGAAAGGACCAGGTAGTTCTGTAGTTTTATAGCACAAGTGATATCAGTTATCCAGGAAAGTGTTGTATATAACTAATAATCTCAAACCTGGATTCTGTTTCCCTAGAAGACATTAAGGTGGATTTAAACTCCATTTTTTGTTTTACCATAGCACTAATATTTTATTATGGTATACAATTCCTATTCTGAATATGCTTTATGGATATACATATATTTATAAACATCCTGTGAGGGTTTAAAACAGTTTTTTTTTCAATCTATGACAGCTGATAACTGACTTGCTTAGGGAGATATCAAACTAATAGAGGAAGTGAGAAATACATCACCCCTTTCTAGTCTCCCTTCAATGTACAATGAAATCTGAGGGAAAAGTTTGTATCCCTTCCTCTGCTGTAATAAGTGAAAAGATCCCAGTCTATGTGGGACTCCATAGGTAGCTGCAATGGAAGTCATATTGAGGAGAGAAATATGGCAGGGTTCTGATTGCAGAGAAGAGATAACATCACAGCTTTCTTCTATTCGTTTTAACTATTTCTCTGTAAAAACTAGATACAATTCAAGGTCTTGGGCTTTATTTGGAATACCTGCATTTGGAATGAATCCAGTTACTCCATGGAATATGTGAGTTTTAATGTACCCGAGGCAGCTGGCCAAACTGTCACTTGCTTCCATCATCTGAGCAAAATGCAGAAATTTCTGCTCAGGAGTCTTCAACTTTTGCAATTGTAATTTTCCATCAGAGGGGTATATCTATCATCTTTAGAAATACTTTGAACCTATGCTAAAGTATTTCCATAGAACAAGAAATGGGACATAGATGAGAAGTGGGAAAAACAAGAAAAATATTTTCTTCCCTTCACACATTTTGATTTAAGTTTGATTGGTATATGCCTAATTGGGAGGTTATTATCTAGTACCATACAAGTTAGCTAAAATTCTATAGACTAATTGGCCAGAATTTTCTATTCTCTACTCTCTCTTTCACCAAAATCCTTACTGAAGTATTCATTCATTCAATCAATCAGTTAAAATATTTATTGCAGCCCGTTATATGCCAGGGACTTCTGTAAGCACTAGAGATACAACAGTGAACAAAACACAGCCCCTGCCCTTATAAAGCTTTTATATTTGGGGGAGAGGGACAAATGAACAAATATATAAATATAAAATATAAGTGCTATAAAGAAAATAAAGCAGAGGAAGCATACATAAAGTGGTTATAAAAGGTCACTATGAAGCAGTGACATTTGAGCACAACTTTGAATGAAGTACTAGTCTCAGTGTTTCCTTTTATTCCAAAAAAAAAAAAATCCAGAAGGTCACTAAAATTACAGTGTTCAGAGTTGGAAATAAGAACCGATATAGAGTTGAGAAATTTGGAAAATACCATTAAGTTATTCAAAGAAGACATAATGAAGCTAAAGTTCATCCACTGAAAGTCAACTAAATGATTCAAGGGATAAAAGAAGGCTGAGAGAGCACGTGATTGAAATATATCATTTCAATGACCATTATGAATATTATTAATGGAAGTCTATAAGCCAATACATACTTACAAATGATAAGTTAGAATAATAAAAAGTATATCTGACTTTCTGGTTCTAGGACAAGTTAAAGAGGTGTACTTCTCCGTATTTCTCCCACTAAATACAACTGGAAACCTAGGAATCATAACTAAACAAACATAAGAAGTCTCTGATAGGTAGAGAAAATAAGTCAGACTGGATAGGAACTTCGGAACCCAAAGAATGCCAAAATTATCTGGATCTTTTACTTCATATATCCCAGATGACTTATTGGGAAAGTCAAAAAGCCATAGATGCCAATGAGCACAGACAAAAATAGTTTCAAGGAAGCCTGTTCTCTCTAGCCAAAAGACCAAAAAAGGGACAAACAGCAACTCAGAAAAGTTTTACACAATAACCACCCTACTCCAGCTAAACAATATAGGAAAAACTTGGATCTTACTCTTACCCCTGTGAGCAAAGGCTAAGTGGGAAACCTACATTTCCACCTTCTCCAGACTCTAATAAAGTGATCCAACATGCCTACTGGGTTGGTACATCAAAGAAGGCCAAATGGATCTGTCATTCCCAACCAGCAATATAAATAGAGGCCATGTGGTGAGCAGAACCCTTCCCCTATCAGCTAGGGTGATACCACCAAAGGCCTAGTGGGAACTTCAACTTCTACACCAGCCAGCAGTAATGAGGTACCCATCTACTTCCCAAGAATGTCATTGGAAGTTGAGCAGAGAACCTGGTCTCCTACTTCCACATGGTAGTAATGAAGTAGTGGCCACTTCCCCTGCCAGCATGATGTCACAGTAAACCTACTAAAATGAGAGATTTAAATAAGATCCAGGGTCCTCATAACATAATACCCAAAATGTCAAGGGTTCAATAAAGATTACTTGTCATATGAAGAACCCCCCCAAAAAAGCCTTAACTTAAAGAACAGACACCAACTCCAAGATGACTCAAATACTGGAATTATATGACAAGCATTTAAAATCAGTCATCATAAAAATTCTTGAAGAAGCAATTATAAACATGCTTAAAACAAATGAAAAAAATAGAAAGGTTTGGCAAAGAAATACAACATATAAAGAAGAACCAAATAGAAATTTACAACTAAAAATATGGCAAACAAAATAAAAAGTCACTGAGTAGGGTCAACAGTAGACTGGAGATAACAGAGGAAAGAATCAATGGACGTGAAGATAGAATAATAAAAATTATCTATTATATATCAAAGAAGGCCAAATGGAGAAAATAGACTGAAAAATATAAACAGACCCTTAGGGACCTGTGGAACAATAACAAAGTATCTAACAATTGTGTGACTGAATTCCCAAAAGAAGAGGAAAAGTAGAGTGGACAGTCAAAGAAATAATGGGTGTAATTTTCAGAAACTTGGCCAAATACACAAACCTACCAAATCAAAAAACTGAGATGACCACAAATAGGAAAAACAAACAAAAAAAAATCCATGTGAATATTCATTACAATTAAACTACCAAAAACTAAAGAGAAAAACATTTTTTTGAAAGTGGTGAGGAAGAACACTGTTACCTATAATGGAAAAACAATTATAATGATAGAAGATATATAAGCAGAATTATGCATCATGTCTATGTGGGGGTATTCCAGGAATACAAGGCTCATTCCATATTTTTAAAAATCAGTTAATAGAATCCATCATGTTAATAGGCTAGAGAAGAAAAAACTCATATAACCACATTATTTGATATAGAAAAAGCACTTGGAAAATTCAACAGCAATTCATGATTTTAAAAAAGGCTTAGAAAATAGGAGTAGAGGGAATCTTCCTTAACTTAGTAAAGAATATTTCCCAAAACCTACAGCTAACATCTTACTGAAAGGTGAATTACTATAAATGTTTTTCCTACTATTTGGAAGAAGGCAAATATATATTCTGCCACTACTCTTATTTGATACAGTACTGGAAGTTCTAGCAAGTAAAAATGCAAAGGGACTAGTCCAAGAACATGAATGAATGACCCATGGACATGGGCAACAGTGTGGGGACTGACTGTGGGAGCAGGGGTGGACTGGGGGGCAGAAGGGCAAAGGGGGGAAATTGTGACAACTGTACTATAATAACAATAAAATTTTTTTAAAGTAAATAAAGGCATACATATTTGAAGAGAAGAAAAAAAGGTGTCTCTATTTGCAAATAACATGATGGTTTATGGTACAAAATCCTCTGGAACCATTTTGGAATTCAGCAAGGTGAGATGATGTAACACGAACATTCAAAAATCAAGTGTATTTCCATATACTAGCAACTCACATGCAAAGAGAAAAATTAAAAGTATATCATTTATAATTGTTTAAAAATACAAACTTAGGTATAAATCTTTTTTAAAAACACATATATTACTTGTAGGCTAAAAACTATAAATATTATGAAATAAATCAAAGAAGATATCAATTCATGGAGACATCAACTGTGCTCATCGATTAGAAGACTCGATATAGTAAACATATCTATTCTCCTTCAAAATGACATTTGGTTGGATGCAGTGCCTATCAAAATCTCAGCAAGATGTTCTTCTAGATATAAACAAACATCCTAAAATTTATATGGATAGACAGAGGAACTCAAATAGCAAAAACAATTTTGAAAAAGAAGAATAACATAAGAGGAATTGCTCTATCCAATGTCAAGATTTATATAGCTACAGTAATCAACAAACAGTGCTAGAGCAATTAAATATACAAAGGTAAAGATATAAAAATACAATATTTATGGTAAACCTCACATGCTAAGCAAAAATTAATTCAGGTTGTATTGTGGACTTTAAATATTAAATGTACAACTGTAAAACTTTTAGAAGAAAACATAGGGGAAAATCTTTGGGCATGGCAAAAATGTCTTAGACACCACATCAAAGCACAACCTATAAAAGAAAAATATCATAAATTATACGTCATCAAAATTTTAAACTTTTGCACTATGAAAGACTATTAAGCAGGTGAAAAAAACAAGGTAAACATTGACACAAAAACAAATATTTTCAAAGCACATATCTGACAAAGTACTCATGTACATAGAATATATAAAGAACTCTCACAGCTCAACAATAAAAATACAAAAATCCAATTAGAAAAAAGTCAAAGGACATAAAGAGATATTTTACCAGAGAGGATATGTGAATGGCAAATAAGCACATGAAAAGATATTCAACATGACTACCCCTTTGGGAAATGCAAATTAAGATTACAATGAGATAACACTCACACCTATTGAAGCAGCTAAAATAAAACATAGTGACATTGCCAAGAATGCAGTTGGGTACTAAAATGGCAGAGCCACTCTGGAAAGTAGTTTGTCAGTTTCATAAAAACAGGTGGAATGCTAATCCATCTCCATGGTACCCAATATAGAATGCCTTTTAATCAAAGAACTCATTCACAACAAATGAAGAGTGGTAATAATCCCATACTCATGGGATTCACTAGTTTTACCATGTTCCCAATCACATGGTATGCTGCAAGCTTGCTACAATGGTGGAATACCCTTTACTTATTTATTTAAATTATATTGTATTGTTTATGCTATTACAGGTGTTCCTCCGCTTTACCCCTTTGCCCACCTCCATCCAGTCCCCCCACTCTCTCAGGCAATGCCCACACCATAGTCCAAGTCCATGGGTCATTCATAAATGTTCTTTAGCTAATACCTTCACTTTCTTTCATCTATACCTCCCCTTACCCCACCCCTCTGACAGCTGTCAGTCTGTTCTATGTATCCATGCCTGTTTCCATTTTGTTCATGAGTTAATTTTGTTCATTAGATTCCACATATAAGTAAGATCATATGGTGTTTGTCTTTCACTGACTGGCTTACTTCACTCAGCATAAAAGTCTCCAGGTCCATTCGTGCTGTTGCAAAAGGTAAGATTTCCTTCATTTTTACACTTTCCTTATATTCCATTGTGCAAATGTACCACAAGTTTTTAATCAACTCATCTACTGATGGCCATTTAAGCTGTTTCCAGATCTTGGCTATTGTAAATAACTGAGTTATGAACACAGGAGTGCACATATTCTTTTGAATTGGTGTTTCAGGATAGCTTTTAAAAGATTGAGCTACACAGCACTAACTAGGTGGGGATACCTTCCAGGATATAGTATATGCTCTAAATCAATGTCCAGTGTATGGTGGGTTTTTTTCCTAACACTCTGGATTTATGGACCCAGAAGTAATTTTACAGATAAAAATGGGAGTGATTTGGCTCACTATTATTCTTAATAATATGTTGGCAAATTTTTTTGCTTTCTGTCCCCATGACCTTAGGCTCTACTGTTCTATAGGTCTTAGTTTCAATGGGACCTAACTTCACAGTTCCTGGAACATTCTCCATGATAGAATATATTCAAGTCCCTAAAACAAATCTCAATAAAATTTAAAACTACTTCAATCATATAGAGCATGTTCTTTGACACAGTAGAATTAAGTTAGACATCAATAACAGAAAGACACCTGGAAAATATAAGTAATCCATGTGCCAAAGAAGAAAGCATAAATAATAAACTGACAGTGACCAGAGGGGAGGGGATAGGGAAATAATGGGGTAAAGAAAGGAAAGGATCAAGTCAAGAAACAGGTACAAAGGACCCATGGTCAAGAACAACAGGGTGGAGGTTGTTTTGGGGAGTAGCAATTGGACAGGGCGGGGGAAAGCAACAGGGAAAAAAATGGGGACAACTATAACTGAACAACAATAAAAAAAGAAAGTCTAAAACAACCCCCTCAAAAAAGTATTTGAACTGAGACAATACGAAAACAGATCATATCAAAATTTGTGGGAGAAGCTAAATCAGTGCTTGGAGTGTAATATACAAGGTCTGTCTGGATAAAGTCCAGCCATTGTTAATAGAACGAAAATGGTTTGTGTGACACCGATGTAACCTGGCAGCCAGGGAGAGTGGACTGGAATGCACATGCATGAACAATGATGACTTCACTGTACCAGTCAGTGAGGGCAGTAGATGCCACTGAGTAAGCATGTGTACTATGTGGATGTCACAATCAAAATGACTGAGTGTATAGGATGACAGCTAGTTGTGGGAGGTTAGAGGGTGAAGGGATTGAGTGAAAAGGACTCATGGACATGGACAACAGTGTGGTGATTGGCTGTATTACAGTAACACAGATGACATTGATTACACTGGGGAGATGATATCCTAATGTTATCAAACCCATAGCATATTGTTATTCAGCATGCTGGTTCTACATCTAAGATGCAAATCAGTTATTCTGTTCCATACCTAGTTATATTAGAAATTCAAGCTGAAAAATTGGAAACAATTCAAAGTTGTAGAGAAAAATTTATAACACTCTAAACTGAAACTGACATATCCAGAGAAAGGAGATAAAGTGAGTACTTGTTCATTAATGAATTTATCCATTCATTAAGCATTTGTTAAGTGCCTAGTCTGTGTCAGACCCTGTGATGGCCATTTAAAGATGGATAAAATATCATCCCTGCCTTCCAAGAAATAATAGTCTAAATGGGAGAAACAGGTAAATGAACAGATAATTATAAAATAGTATGGTTAGGGCAACAATAAAAATATGTACAAGGCATAACTAAAGTACAGGACAGACCAGGAAAGGTTTTCTGAATGAGAGAATATCTGAAATAAGTCTTGAAGGATGAGTACACATTAGCGAGATGATGAGAAATGTAGACAGGGCGTTTCAGACACAATGGACTACATAAGCAAAGGCAGAGGCATGGAGGAGAGAAGCAGCATAAACTACAAATAGATTAAGTGTGTTTTAAGCAAGGGAGTGACAGGATCCAATTTGTGTTGTAAACAGAAAAGTCTGAAAGTGTGAGAGATGCACCAGAAGGGACAAGAAAGGAGACAAAAAGAACCAATTAAGAGAATGTTGTAGTTTAGATAAGCAATGGTGTGATTCTGAACTAGGGAGGGCAATAGCAATACAGAGGATAGAACATATTATGGTCAATTGTCAATTAACTTAATTTGACTTTCACGATGCCATTCTCTTTTGATCTTCCTCCTACCTCTCACTGGCCATTCCTTCTCAGTTTTCTTTGGAGCTCTTCTCCCCAGCTGTTTAACAGTGGACTAACCCAGGGCTCAGTCCTTGGATCTCTTCTCTATCTTCACTTCCTTGCCTTTAAATGCTGTGCATGTGCAAAACAAATGTATAGTTCTTACCCAGATCTTTCCACTTACACTGAATTTTGTTCTGAGACTCATATAGCTGCCTACCTGCTTCACATTTCCACTTAGATATCTAATAAATATCTCAAACTAACATGACCAAAACTGAACTCCTCCATGTCAGGCTTACTCTGCCTATAGTCGTTTCCATTTCTGTTACCTCCTTCCTCAGGCCAACCAATTCTGAATTCATCCTTGACTTCTCCCTTGCATACCTCATATCCAGTCTATCAGCACACCTCATTTATTGAACCCTCAAAATATACACTCAATCTATCCAATTCTCACCATCTAACAAAGTTTCCACCCTGCCTCCTGCCACCATCATCTCTTGTTTGAATTATTGCCACAGCTTCCTATCTGTTCTCCCTGCACATACCCCTATAAACTCTTCTCAAGGTAGCAGCCAGCACGATGCTTTTGAATGTCGCATCATGCCACTCTTGTGCTCAAAGTCCTCCAAACTTTTCTAATTCTACTCAGAATAAAATTCAGTGTCCTTTCAATTGTCTCAAGGCCGTATAATATCTACACTGTCCTCTAGTTACACACTTCTAAATTAACCTCCTATCATTCCCCTTGCTCATTCTGCTCTAGCCACACTAGTTCCTTGAACACTAGTCCCTTGAACAACCCAGACACTCTTGACTAAAGGCCTTTGTGTTGGTTGTTTCCTCTACCTGAATGTCTTTCTGTCAGATAGCCACTCCCTTTCAAACAATCCTTTCAATGCCCCTTGTCAAAGAGGTTACCCTGAACATCTATTTAAATTGTAACCTGCATCTCACCAAAGCTCTCAAAATCCTGCTCTGTTTCACACCACTGAATGTGTGTGTGTGTGTGTGTGTGTGTGTGTGAGAGAGAGAGAGAGAGAGAGAGAGAGAGAGAGACATTTGCCTATCTTTTCCTTTTAGAATCTAAGCAATAGGACATAGTTTTTTTGTTGTTGTTGTTTTTGTTTTCTAACTCAGATGTGTTCTAACATGTAGAACTGTGCCTGGCACATAGTAGGCCCTCAATAATATTTGATAAATAAGTGAATGTGTATGAAAGAAAACCTAAGGGTGATGAGAAAATATGGAACAACCACCCTAGTTAAACCTGGGAATGGAAAATTTGAGGGGAAAAGAGACTATTTGAAGAGAATTTCCAAGGAGCATAAGAAGGGCTAATTACTGCTTTCCTCTTATTCTAAGGGATTCATGGACTGCAGAGAATACAAAGGTAGTTTATGTCTGTAAAGCAATTATTTCCTAGTAGGACCCAGAAATACCAAGCCTCCTATTGCAAGGTATAAGCACTGCCCCACTTCTGTAACCTCCAAGCCCAAATGCCGTGAACACACACACATGCATGCACATATACACACAAAATTGGTATTGACTCCAATAGTTAAGGCTAAAATGAGGTTTAGGGGAGAACCACGTGGCTTTGGCAGAGTAGAGACTCCCGCAGCCATGAGAAGAATCACCATGCAGATTTAGCAGAAAACCACCACTCAGCCAAAGCCGAGTCGTGACCCCCCTCTCCCAGCAGCTTTGTGGGAAGAACCACACAGTTTTGCCAGAGTGCAGACCCCCACGGCTCTGGTAGGAGAGGACCATGCGGCTTTGGGGTGCTCCTTTTGGCCACATGGCCTGGGAAGCAAGAGAGACTTTGCCTGGAAGAAGGGTGAAAGAACTTTTACCAGTAGGCCATGAGAAGGTGCCACATGGCTTTGGATTAATTGGAGATCCTGCCTGGACTGCGACACAGCTGATGGTGTCGGGAACTGAGAAAGGTCTCGCAGCCAACAAGGATTACTGGGAATAACCAGACACTGCCTGAGCCATGGACTTCTATTTCCTTTCCTGAGGTACGGTACCCCAGACTGGGCAAAGGGGAAGGACTGTATATGTTTGTGGGTGTTTTAAGGGACTTTAAGATTTTTGATAAGGACATTAGGTCACTACTTTAAGTTTGTATAACACTAAATAAACATTTCCTTTCCTTTTCATGAAAAAAAAATGAGGTTTAGGATAATCTACAGATTCTAATTATACATGTTATCTCATTCTCCTTAACACAAATAACCAAGACTTTTACCTGAAATATATAACCAGAACATGAACTCATAGAATGTTAAAGTTAGGAGTAACTGTAGAAATCATATAATCAAAACTCTTCCTCTTTTGCTTATTGTTTTCCTTTTTAAGAGTTAATATGTCTGTTGTCTTTCCAAATATGAAAAGACTACTTCAGAAATGTAGTCCTTTTAAAATGGATGCACAGAAACATACCTCTTTTAAATATTACACATATTTTCTTCTTCCTCAGTTTCAAATAGGCATCTCATTTTGTTATGATTAATAAAGCACTTTTCTCTCTTACCTTATTCCTTTGACTCTATAGACAATGACAGGCTTATACTTTTATTTGGAGTAAGTGGGATGTGGTTTATGAATCTAAATTAATACCTATAATTTCTGGATTCAGATAGGACAACTTAGACCTTAAATTAAGTGAATTAAATTAACTTAGGTAAAAATTGAATTTAAAGATCTGCTGCAAGGCAGTACTGTTCTGCTTCCTGCTAACTTACCATTTTATCATCAAAAATGTGTGTTTTTATAATTTTAGTTATTAAAATAAAATGTAATAGAAGTAAAGAAAATGTAAGAGGAAAAGATGGATAGTTCTGACATGAATTATGAGAAAATCTATACTGTTTTTAGAATATCATTTTTCACTGGTTTAGTCTACTTTTTATATCTCTGCCTTGAAATATGCACTAAAAACAATACATGGAGCAACATTTAAATGTAGTTTATATCTTACTTCCTATTAACTTATACTAATTGAATAACAGCACTAAAATTAAAATGGAGTTACTATTAATGTCAAGCATTTTATGGTGTCTTTCTGGGTGCTTATATAATTGTAGGAATCACAGATAATTTTTTTATGTTAACTTTCTTTCTCACTTGGCTTCTCAGTTTTTTCTTATACTGTTCAGTAAACACAATGTCTTTAAAAATCATATATGTGTATTATATATATACATACATATATATAGTTATAGGATTTAATATACAGGGTATATGTATTTAAGCTTTTGATGTTTTTCTAAAATACAGAAGATACAAATTTTCATACTTTAAGAGATAGTATATTTCCTAGTTTCATCAATAAAAAGTTGACTTCAGCTTTGTATCACCCCTCTCTCTATAATTTCAATTGTGTCTTTTGAAGGTGCAACTGGTATCAACAAATCTGTGATAGGATGGTCCCCAATAGTCCCTGCCTCCTGGTATCCACAAACCATCTGCAGTCTCATCCCCCCTGAATTTGGTCTGGATATACTAACTTCTCACAATTACAATATTGCTGAAGTGATGAGATGTCACTTCTGAGATTAGGTTATAACATGACTCTGGCTTCTGTATTAAGCATTCTTTCTCAGTCTCTTGGATCACTCCCTGGGGTAGCCATCTGCCATGTCATGGGGCAGTCCTGTGAAGAGGTTTATGTGGCTAAGGACTGAGGTAAGCCAATAACCACACAAATGAGCTTGAAAGCAGACTCTCCCATCCAGTCAAACCTTCAAATGAGACCACAGTCTCATCCAACAGCTTGACTGCAGCCTCATGAGAAATCTTAAGCCAGAGGCATCCAGCTAAACTATGTCTAGATTCCTGACCCACAGAAACTGTGAGATAATGTTTCCTGATTAACATGTTAAGTTTGGGTATAATTTGTTATACAGAAGTTTATAAATAATACAAATATCCAAGCTCTACAGTCACTGCTAGATAATTCCTTTATGAGGAAATCCATGAATATCAAATAACTTGTTTCCTCCAGCAAAATCATCTATATTCTTCCTTTATGGCAACTTATACCAAAACTGAAATAAACAAACTACCTCAACCATAAAAATGGACAAAGCCTTTTCAATCTAACCAATGCACTGGTCTTCCAAAAAACTTGCAAATAAAATTTATACCAAAATAAATGTAAATGAAGTCAAATTTTTAATGGCTATGAATATGACTGTTTAAATTCCAAAATAGTTATTCATTTTGATGCAAAATTATTGTACCAGGCACCACCAGAAAAAGAATATACCCTATACAGATTAATAGCATATCCTAATAGGACTAGAAGTAAGGCTACAAGTTGTGTTTTTGTCTACAGAGTTATGCAAATACATGTGCATCATCTACCTTCCTCTGCCTGCCTCACATGCAAGTCAGCAAGACTAAACAATCCACCTCTGTTTTCAATGTGCATTTCAACAACACTGTGCTGGTTTTAAATAACAGTGTCTGAGAAGCACTTAGAGAGGATCAATATATCTACAGATGGTTGTATCTTAAGATGCAGATCATTAATTATTTTCCTTCAGTGTGCTTATATTTATAAGGTTTGTGGAACTTTTTTTTAATCCTCACCTGAGGATATCTTTTGTTTATTGATTTTAGAGAGAAGAAGGGGGAGTGAGAGAGACAGAGAGAGAAAGAGAGACATTAGAGATAAATATTGATTGGTTGCCTCCTGTACACACCCTGACTCAGGATGGAACCTGCAAACTAGGTATATGCTTGGACTGCAAATCAAACCCACAAACTTTTGGTGTATGGGATGATGCTCCAACCAACTGAACCATCTGGCCAGGGAAAGGTTTTTACCAGCACTATCCAAGTAATCTTCATTTATGTATTGATCACCTACTATGTGCCAAGTACAATTCTAGATGCTTAGGAAGCATTGAGTAAAACATACAATACAAAGATCCCTGCTTTCACAGAGCTTACATTATATATCAAATCTTCTCTTCTCTGTGGAATCTGACACGGTTAATTTCCATCTCCTCCTTGAAACTCTGTCCTCTCTTGGCTTCTGCCATGTGATATCATTCGGTTCCCCTAATAGTATTGTTTCTTCAGTCTTCTTCACTTGTTCCTCCTATAAAAACCTAATAGATTTAGATCATAAGGTTTAGTTCCTGGGCTCCTGGTTTATATAATTTGGTCCTCAAAAAACTTATTCATTATCTTAAGCTCAGTGATCATCTCACTAATGCAGCATCTCAAGTTTATACTTCTCATCCAGCTTCCTGTTCAGTGACTCCTCATGCATACACATTTCTATTAGGATAATCCCACATCTTCAACAAGTAAGTTAGTAACATAACAAACATCAACTACTTAAAATGGGTCTTCTTATGCTCTTTTAATTTCATTAATGACAGCACTGTTCTTTCAGTCATCCAGTCTTAAAATTAATCTCCTTATTATAATCAACCAAGTCCTATTCATTTTACCATACAATATCTCTTACATCCACTATTTACTTTCCATTCCCATCCACTATTTACTTTCCATTCCCATGCCTAGGTTCTCATCACTTCATGTATGCAATTAGGACTGATTATGGCCATAATATAGTCCTAATTGATTTCTAGTATTTCTATTTTCAATCTCTCCTTTACACTACCTCTACATTAATTTTCACAAAATTATCACTTTAATCACATCATCATCTGGAATCACAAATGTTCATACTTTCCCATTGCCCATAAAATCAAAATTCCTCATCCTGACATTTAAAGCTCTTCATAATCTGGCTTTAGTATATTCATTCAACTAATTTCTTCCTATTCACCAATGCAAATTATTTACTCCAGTTAGGATGGTCGCCTTACTGTTCCTAGAGCATATTTTGATTATCTTGGTCACTAGGACTGCTCATAGTGGTCATCGAGCTTAGAAAGTTTTCCCCACTTTGGTTCTACAAAATCGTAGCTATGCTTAAGTCTCTCATTTCAACAAATCCCTTTCACTTTAGTTCACACTCTTCTATTTATGGTTTAGTGCTACTGTCTATGTCATTTGCTTTGGGACTTATTCATATGTTTTAATGCTATGGTTTTCATTATCTCAGTTTCCCTTGGAGGAGTTTAGGCTACTTAACAGTAAGACAACAAATGTCCTTATTTGTTCTCTGCACCACTTTTCTTCAAAAGTCCACAATAGCAGCTCCAAAATTTTTAGTTTAAAACCCCTTTAAATTTTTAAAAATATTAAGGATCTCAATGATTCTTTGATTTTTTTCAGTTATATCTATCAATACCTTATATTAGAAATTATATCTGTAACATATAAAGTGTTGTTTAATTCATTTAAATATAACAATAAATCTAATACATGTTAATATAAATGTTTATAAAATAACTATATTTTCCAAAACAAAATAAAAACAGTGAGAATAATGGTTTTACTTTACAAATTTGTAGATCCTTTTTAGAGAATTTCCTAGAAGACAGCTGGATTCTTATGTTTATTCTGCATTCAATCAGTTGTGATATGTTCTTCGGTTAATGTATATGAAGAAAATCTGGCCTCATGTAAAATTGTAACTGAAAATGCAGGAGTATTTAAACAGTCTTTTCAGATAACTGTGGGTATTCTTCAATACTGCAACAAAATTTGATAGGGGTAGTGTCTTTAAGATAAATGGAACGGGGACTCTGGATCCACATTAATGAACTTTTTGGGCTTTGTTATGTTAAAATACACTGGTTAGTCTTATACTTTAAATGAATCTTTTATCAAGGCATGATTTTACAACACTGATTATTTAACAAATACTGTTTCACTGAGTTATGCATATCTCCCAAATAGAGACACATTTAATCATACAATGTTTTCAAAAATCACATTAGTTAATATCACTGCTGATCTCATTAGAAAAGGCTATAAGTATCAGGAAGCTCACAAGCTTATGGTGACAGATACAGGTTTCCAAAATTCTAATTTTCATTTTAAATCTCAAATATCATCATTGAAAACAAATACTGTCAATTATTTTCCTTAAAATGATGGACTTTATTACTGACAAAATGGCTGCCAAATAAGCAAGTCTGAATAAACATAGTTTCTTGGGTGTTTTTTCAATAAAATTGGAATTCTATGTAAAAAGCCATTAGTTCAGCCTATAACTTAATCACACCAGTACATTACCTCAAGACACTATCATACTTCAGTATGTAACAGATGTGCTTTATGCATACTTTCCATTTGATACATATATTATTTAAAAAGATATGTACTTGCCCTGGCCGGTATGGCTCAGTGGATTGAGTGCCAGCCTATGAACCAAAGGGTTGCTGCTTTGATTCCCAGTTAGGACACATGCCTGGGTTGCAGGTTGGGTCCCCAGTTGGGGGCGTGAGAGAAGCAACTAATCAATGTTTCTCTCACATATTGGTGCTTCTCTCCTTCTCTTGTCCTCCCGGCTTCCCCTCTCTCTAAAACAGGTAAATACAATCTTTTCCAAAAATGTACTACTGATGTCCATATGTCTAAAAATACATTATGTACTCATCAAATTGCATACATTAAATATGTGCAGTTCTTTGTATATCAACTATACATCAATAAAGCTGTTAAAATATGTACACAGGGTAAAGATTTAGTAAAACTAATAATAGTTACTGGTTTACAAAGATATTATTAAGTGAAAACAGCTTTCTATTTTAACTGTGAGTGTGATGGTAAAGAATACAATTATTAACTAGTACAGTTTGGTGTGATTCCCTTGATTTGTGCCAAGGCACCAGCAGTTTTACCCACCATTCTCTTGCACTATCAGTGAAAATGTCAACACGAGGAAAACCAAATATACCTTACAATATTGTGAACATAGTTTTTTTCCCATTTTTTGAATCTATCTTTACTGATTATGCTATTATGGTTGTCCCAAATTTCCTCCTT
The DNA here is from genome assembly GCA_004024845.1 of Tonatia bakeri. NCBI lineage: Eukaryota > Metazoa > Chordata > Mammalia > Chiroptera > Phyllostomidae > Tonatia > Tonatia bakeri. The sequence goes on from PVIA01004157.1 coordinate 93,907, forward strand.
TGCTCCCCTCCACCCAGTACCCCTCATTCCCTCCAGTAATCCATCACCCTCCTTAGTTCATGTCCATGGGTTGTGCATATAAGTCTTTGGCTTCTCCATTTCCTATACTGTTCTTAACATCCTCCTGTCTATTCTGTGCCTACATATTTGTATTTCTTAACCCCTCTACCTTTTCCCACTACTTTCCCTTCCCCTTCCCAACTGATAACCCTCCAGATGATCTCCATATCTATGATTTTGTTTCTGTTTTCCTTGTTTGCTTACTGTGTTTTTTAGATTTAATTATTGATAATTGTGAATTTATTGCCATTTTAATGTTCATAGTTTTAATTTCCTTTTTCTTAAATAAGTTCCTTTAACATTTCATATAATAAGGGCTTGTTGATGATGAACTCCTTTAACTTGACCTTATCTGGAAAACACTTTATCTGCCCTTCCATTCTAGAAGGTAGCTTTGCTAGATAGAGTAATCTTGGTTGTAGGTCCTTGCTTTTCATGACTTGGAATAATTCTTGCCAGTTTCTTCTTGCCTGAAAAGTGTGTTTTAAGAAAAAAGCTGACATTCTTATGGGAACTCCTTTGTAGGTAACTCTTTGCTTTTCTCTTGCTGCTTTTAATATTTTCTCTTTACCTTTAACCTTTGGCATTTTAATTATGATGTGTCTCACTGTGATCCTCTTTGTGGGCATCTCGTTTGGGACTCTCTGAGCTTCCTGGACATGTATGTCTATTTCCTTCACCGAATTAGGGAAGTTTTCTTTTATTATTTATTCAAATAAGTTTTCAATTTCTTGCTCTTTCTCTTCCCCTTCTACCACCCCTATGACTTGAATGTTGGTAGATCTGAAGTTGTCTCAGAGGCTCCTTAGCCTATCCTCATTTTTTATTCTTTTTTTCCTTTGTATTTTTTTAATTCTTTATTTTATTGATTATGCTATTACAGTTGTCCCATTTCCCCCCTTCACTCCCCTCCATCCTGCCCAACCCCTCCCACCCACATTCCCCCCCTTTAGTTCATGTCCATGTGTCATAAGTTCTTTAGTGTCTACATTTCCCATACTATTCTTGCCCTCCCCCTGTCTATTTTCTACCTATTGTCTATGCTACTTATTCTCTATATCTTTCCCCCCTGTCTCCTCCTCCCACTTCCCTGTTGCTAAACCTCCATTTGATGACTTTTTTTTTACTGTTCATATTTTCAATCTTCTTTTTCTTAGGTAAGTCCCTTTAACATTTCATATAATAACTCCTTTAACTTGACCTTATCTGAGGAGCACTTTATCTGCCCTTCCATTCTAAATGAAAGCTTTGCTGGATGGAGCAATCTGGGATGTAGGTCCTTGCCTTTCAGGACTTGGAATACTTCTTTCCAGCCCCTTCTTGCCTGTAAGGTCTCTTCTGAGAAATCAGCTGACAGTCTGATGGGAACTCCTTTGTAGGTTACTGTCTCCTTGTCTCTTGCTGCTTTTAGGATTCTCTCCTTCATTTTTACCTGGGCTAATGTAATTATGATGTGCCTTGGTGTGTTCCTCCTTGGGTCCAACCTCTTTGGGACTCTCTGAGCTTCCTGGACTTCCTGGAAGTCTATTTCCCTTGCCAGATTGGGAAAGTTCTCCTTTATTATCTGCTCAAATAAGTTTTCAATTTGTTGCTCTTCCTCTTCCCCTTCGGGTACCCCTATAATTCGGATGTTAGAACATTTAAAGGTGTCCTGGAGGTCCCTAAGCCTCTCCTCAGTTTTTTGAATTCTTGTTTCTTCATTCTTCTCTGTTTGGTTGTTCCTTTTTTCCTTCTGGTCCACTCCATTGATTTGAGTCCCAGTTTTCTTCCCATCATTATTGGTTCCCTCTGCATTTTCCTTCATTTCTCTTATTGTAGCCTGCATTTGTTCATCTAATCTCTGACCAAAGTCAACCAATTGTGTGAGCATCCTGATCACCAGTGCTTTGAACTGTGCATCTGATAGGTTGGCTATCTCTTGGTCACTTGAAAAAATTGGCTCTGGGACTTTCAAATCTGTTTGAGCTATCTTTTTTATTTTTTATTTTCCTTTAATCTGGTTGTGGCTGTTACATAAGGGCGGCGGAGCCTTAGGTGTTCACCAAGGCGGGGCACCCGAGTCCCTGGGTTGTGGCGTTGTATGTGTGGGTGGGGTCTGAGAGGGAAAAACGGCGCCTGCTCTGCTCTCTCCAGGACCTCAGTCCCCCTTGCTGCCTCCCACAAGCAAACTGAGCCACCCTGGTGCTGGCTCCCGGGCGGGTGGGCCTGTTCACTTTCTCGGACTCTGTGGGTCTCCCTGAGGAGCCTCCTGTGAGGCTGAGAGAATCTCCCGGCCTCAGCTACCACATGTGTTTTTAGTGGGTGCTCTTAGGCTTTGTTTCCCGGTGCTGGGGTCCTGGGTTGCACGGTCTGTGTCGCTGCCTGTTTTTGCTTAGTTTGTCTGTGCGCGATTGTGTGGCTGCGGCCAGCCAGCTGCCTTGTGAGCCTCACTGGGTCTGCTTGTTGCCTCCCACACCCAGGGTCTGCCACCGGTTCGTCAGCTGCTCCTGCACCCCGCACGCCCGCGTCTGCCAGCCACTGCTTTTCCCTGCTGGGACCCCTCAACTCCTCTCCGTAGGCCTCCGACTCCGCCTCTCCTCACTGGTTTGGATGTATGGTAGTCAGACTTCCATTCAGTTCATTTCTCTCTGTTCTGTTTTTTGTTTCTCAATTTTTGTTGTCCTTAGTTTTGGTTGCGCGAGGAGGCACAGTGTGACTACCTATGCCTCCATCTTGGCCGGAAGTCTTCCTCATTTTTTTTAAAAATTATCTTCTCTTCTTGCTGTTCTCATAGAATGTTTTTTTTTTCTTCCTTATGTTCCAAATCATTAATTTGATTCCTGGCTTCCTCCACTCCACTGTTGATTCCCTGTAAATTTTTATTATTTTGCTTAGTGTAACCTTCTTTTCTGCCTGGGTCTTTTTCATGCTGTTGAAGTACCCAGTGAGTTTCTTGAGCATCCTTATAACCAGTGTTTTAACTCTGCATCTGATAGATTGCTTATCTCCATTTTGTTTAGTTCTTTTTCTGGAGTTTTGTTTTGTTCTTTCATTTGGGTCATATTTATTTGTTTCCTCATTTTGGCAGCCTCCCTGTGTTTGTTTCTGTGTATTAGGTAGTGCTGCTTTGACGCCATGTCTTAGTAGCATGACCTATTGTAGAAAAGCGCACCAATAAGTTGTATTGGCTGGAGACTTAAGTAATTGCCAGCGTAGTGCAACTCCTGTGAGCCAGGTTGACGGAATCTCCAATATGGTGTTCCCGCTCTGTTGCTTTGTGTGGAGGAGGGCTAACAACTGCTCTCTGGTCCCTGGAGTTTTGTCCAAGAAGAAGCTACTCCCTCACACTTGCCCTGATGCCACACACTTCAGTTTCTACCTGTATGCCACTGGAGCCCTTCCCGCTGCTGCCCGAGTGCTGGTGCCCAGAGGGAGTGAGTCTGCATCTGTCCTAAGTCTGTTTTGGGCCTTTTATGAGGAGACACTTGAGAATCCCACAGTTTCTTCTGCCATCCCAACTCCCACTGATTTTTATAGCCATAAGTTATGGGGTCTTATCTTCTTGGCACTGGAACCCTGGGTTGGGTGGTCTGGTGTAGGGCTGGAATCCCTCTCTCACAAGGTATCCGTCCCAATTTTTATCCACCACACATGGGTATGGTACTGCCCATTCTGCGTCTCCACACATCTTTGCATCTCCGCCCCTCATACCCATCTTGATTAATGTGACTTCTTTAATTCCTTTGTTGTCAGACTTTCATACAGCTTGATTTTCTGACAATTCTGGGTGATAGTTGTTTTGTAGTTTAGTTGTAATTTTTGCTGTGGTTGTACAAAGAGGTGAGCCATGTTTACGTATGACTCTATCTTGACCAGAAGTCTGTGACTATGGTTTTGATTTCTCAGACTCCCTGAGAGAGTCTTGGGGAGCCCAAGTGGTTCATGAACAACATGCTGGAAAATACTCAAAGAGGATCTAAACTTGGTTCTACATTTCAAGATTGACACTATGTGTGAAACTCTTTCCTACTTTAGCATTACCTCTGGTCACTCCACTGGTTTCTTGTTGAGCTCAGTCCTCTTCTTTCAGCATTCTAAATATACCCTCTACCATTTACTTAATGGTTTCAGCTATCACCTATGTACTAATGATTTCCCCAAACCTATATCTCTAATGCAGACTTGTATCCTGACAAACAGATCTATATTTCTGATTAATATCCTGTAAACACCTCCAACGTCATATACTGAAAACATAATTCACCTTTTTTTGCAGATTAATATATAGTCCTGAATTCTTGATCTAGGCTGTTAGCACATTTGTTCTTCTAGTCACACAAACTAAAAATCTAGTGGTCATTCTTAATTCCCTTACCAATAAGGGGCCAGCCAAGTAACACTAATTTGTGGTACTGTGACAACATCAATAGGGAGAGGGTGAAGCCTAAGTCAAACTAGAGAATGCATGTTCCATCTAAGAGACATTCATATTCAAACAGTGTGTGGAACAAACAAATCATATTTGTTAGTTGCCAGTCTGTGATACTTGTTAACTCTGAATTATCTCTTGATTTTGCACCTGTCTTTCCATTTCCACTGCCATTTTTCTAATTTAGACCCCCACCACCTCTTTTCATCTTTTTTTTTAAATTTTACTGTTCAAGTACAGTTGTCTCCATTATCCCTCCACAACACTCCCCACCTCCCACCTTAGATCCTACCCACTTTGACTTTTTCCATGTGTACTTTATACATGTTCTTTGATAACCCTTCCCCATCCCCACCCCTGTTATCCCCCCACCTCCCCTCTGGATACTGTCAATTTGTTCTTTATTTCAATGTTTCTGTTTATATTTTGCTTGCTTCTTTGTTTTGTTGACTAAGTTTTACTTATAGGTGAAATCATATGGTATTTATCTTTCACTTGGCTTATTTTACTTAGCATAAAGCTCTCCAGTTCCATCCATGCTGTCATGAAGGGTGGGGGCTCCTTCTTTCTTTCAGCTACAAAGTATTCCATCCTGTAAATGTATCATAGTTTTTTGATCCACTCATTTACTGATGGGCACTTAGGTAGCTTCCAACATTTGGATATTGTAAATTACTCCACGATGAACACTGGGATGCATAGGTTCTTTTGAATTGGTGTTTCAGGATTCTGAGATTGTAATCCCCGCAGTGGAATTGCTGGGTCAAAAGACAATTCCATTTTTAATTTTTTGAGGAAATCCCATACTGTTTTTCACAGTGGGTGCACCAGTCTGCATTCCCACCAGCAGTGCACTAGGGTTCCCTTTTCTCCACAACCTTGCCAGCACTTGTTGTTTGTTGATTTGTTTATGATGGCCATTCTGACCATTGTGGAGGGGTATCTCATTGTGGTTTTAATTTGCATCTCTCTGATGGTTAGTGATGCAGAGCAGTCTTTCAAATGCTTCTGGGCCCTCTGTATGTCCTCCTTGGAGAAGTGTCTGTTCATGTCCTTTGCCCATTTTTTAATTGGACTGTTTGTCTTCTTGGTGTGGAGTCATGTGAGTTCTTTATATATTTTGGAGATCAAACCCTTGTCCGAGGTATCACTGGCAAATATATTTTCCCATATGGCTGGCTCCCTTTTTATTTTGCTGATGTTTTCTTTAGCTGTGCGGAAGTCTTTTATTTTTATAAAGTCCCATTTTTTTATTCTTTGCTTTATGTCCCTTGCTCTAGGGGACATATAGGTGAAAATACTGCTGCATAGAATATCTGAGACTTCCCTGCCTATGTTCTCTAGGAATTTTATGGCATCACGACTTATACTTAAGTTTTTTATCCATCTTCAGTTTATTTTTGTGTATTGTCTTAACTTGTTGGTGGAGTTTCATTTTTTTTTTTTTTTTTTTGCGTGTAGCTGTCCAGATCTCCCAATACCACTTGTTGAAGAGGCTATTTTTACTTCATTTTATGCTTCTGCCCCCTTCATCAAATATTTATTGTCCATAGAGACTTGGGTTTATTTCTGAGCTCTCCAATCTGTTCCATTGATCTGTGTGTCTGTCCTTATGCCAGTAGCAGACTGTTTTGATTACATTGACCTTGTAATATAGTTTGACGTCAGGTGTGGCTATCCCTCCTACTTTGTTCTTCCTTCTCAAAACTGCTGCAGCTATTCAGGATCATTTATGTTTCTGTATAAATTTTTGAAATGTTGGTTCTATATCCATGAAATATGTCATTGGTATTTTAATAGGGATTGCATTGAAAAAAATATGAATGCTTCATGAATTTTCATATCATCCTTGTGCAGGGGCCATGCTAATTTTCTCTGTATCACTCTAATTTTAGTATATTCAGTGTTGCCAAAGTGAGTACCCCATCATCTCCTACATAGACTATTGCAATAGCCTTATAACTGATCGCTCTGACTCAAATTTCCACAAATACTTCCCCTCCTGGCCCCATGCAGATTCATTTTTCAGAAGGCAGACAAAGTGATCTACAATGAAAATCTGGTCACTTTTTTGATACCCTAGATTAAAATTCCATAATAGTTCTCAATTGGCTATAAGAAAAAAAGTACATATTCCTTAGCACAATGTCAATCTATAATTTGCCAGCCACCACATGTTACTTCAATTTAGCTTTTCTGCAATTTTCTATTCTTAGCTATAGAACTAAGACTTATAAATCCTTTCTTATATGCCAAGCACTATTCCAAATTACATATATTATCTCATTAGTCCTCACAACCATTAAGATAGGTATTGTCATTGAGCCTACTTTACAGATGAGGAAACTGAAGCACAAAGCTAAATTAAACCATTTGGAGTTCATCTAAAACCTCATATTGTTTCAGGATTCTGTGTCTTTGCATCTGTAGTCACGCTTACTGTACCTGTTTTCTAACAAACTTCTAGCACCTTTCAAGATTTACATCAAATATCAGGTATTTGAGCTACCTTCTCTGGTTAATCCATTCCAAAAGTAAAGCTAAGTATTCCTTCCCACCTTTGAAATAAAAACTACACAATACAAATTACCAGAAATAAACATCTGCCTAGCACTTAGCACAGTAGAACAGTGGCTTACCAGTAGCAGATAGTTCTTGCTGTAAGTAAAACACTGTAATTTCTACTTTTTATGGAAGAGTAGGAGGAACAAAGTGAGGGCAGTTTTGTTCCTGCTCCCCCTTCCCAACCTCCTGCTCCTGTAATCCTTATCAAACCCCTCATGAGAGATAGTCCTTTATGTGATTCAAGCAAAAGTTGTAACTTCTACATATTGGACAACACTTATCTGGGGCCTTACAATCCAGGAGTCTTATACTCACTTCATAATCCCTCAAAAAGGTGATATCTTTTTAGATAATTGGACCTGTCAAAACCAATAAGAAAAGTTTAAAAACAGTCATGGAAAGACACTCTGAAATGAGGAAGAGAATGTAAATCACTGATTACTATGATTTTTACAGAGAAGGGTATATAGTCTTTTCTAAATTGAGCATTAAGGTATAAAAGCTCCTTATTCTCTAACACATTTAGAGTTTGAACACATATAATCTAGCATATTCCACTAGGCAGGAATTTAATGAACATTTTGTGAGAACATCTGTTTGTTATTTATCTTTGTCTCATTTTACACATCAGCAAATCCCTTTTTACCACCGGGACAGAATAAAAATCACCATTTTATTATACAGCATTCATAAATTTAAACTTCAAATGGGGGAAAGAGAAGCAATTGTCAGCACTGTATTCTACCTGATGTTACAAGGAAGAAGTACAAAGGTAAGGAAATATAGAGGGAAATTATTAAATATATTAATCCCTTTAACACACACTCTGCCAATGGCTACTATGTTTCACTGTTCCAGCAACTACTAAGAAGAATTAAAAACCATTTTTCCTTCTGGAAAGGCAATCTTTTTGCTCTCTTGAGTCTATGTCCAAAAAAACAAACAAACAAAAAAATACAATAAATGGTTTTGTCTTAATAGCTGTTTTTTCCTCTGTGTTCCACAGAGAAAACTTTAACAAAGAAAAAACTAGGATTATCAGGTAAAGATCTTTTTTCCCCAGTTTTATTGAGATAAAATTGACATACACTGTTGTACAAGTTTACACTGTATAATGTGGTGATTTGAAATATGTATATATTATGAAATGAATTACCACACTAAGATTGGTTAGCACTCTGAAAATCTTGGAAATGAGAGCTACTATATTTCGTTGATGCTTCTGTCCTATTTCATGAAGCTACTGAATGGCATTCCTAAGTGCTCTCACTATTCATTTTTGAGAAGAAGCCAAAATCAAGGCCTTCGCAATCAGGAATTGCCAGTGTCATGAGCAAAGCATAGGCAGAGTGACTAAAGCCACTTCTGGAAGTGTATCCATCATAACATCTACTTCCAAATGTTGTATGTTTTAAGGTAGAAAACAGTATAGAATACAATCTTCATTATAACAGTGGTCATAGTTGATTTTCCCTAGATTCAAATATACTGTCCTGTATACCATGAAGAATAATAAAGTAAGGAATAAGAAAAGCACAGTCCTTGCCTTCCAGAACTTACAATCATTTCCTTCCAACAGTCATTTACAGTACACATTCATCACCAGTTTTATGTAAGGAGAACAAGTTTAGCACATATAAATTCACTAAAGAATAAGGGAAGACACAATACCCAATCAAACATTGAATTGGATGGTAGAGTACACAGTATTGCAGTTCGGATAAGGGGAAAATCAATATAGGCTGGTAGAAGAGGGGGTGCTTTCTGTGATGTGTGGAATTTGAGTTTGGGGTAAACTGGATAGGATTTAGAAAAGTAAAGGAGGAGGACAAACTCAGAATCAAAATAATCTATATCATGCACCTTAATCCTGTCCCAACACTTAAGTTCTTTACTACAGATGTGTTTTGAAAGTCCCTCCACATATACCATCAAACAGTATAGGAAGGGATAAGGAGATGCACACACTGTCCTTATACCTTCTTTTGTAAGCTACTGGGGAACAGATACTTCAGATAGGAATTTATCTGAATATCTGATTAAAGTAATTGATGCTAAAATATGATTGAAGCTTAACCTTTCCATGACATATCAGTATCTTAAAAGAGGATATCATGAACCAATATAGAATCTTGAATAAGTACAATTATGTGGAAAGAGTATTTTGAAGCTAGGAGAAACCTCCCTCCCTACACCCTGCCCCAAGCACTGTTCTTCTCTTTGTCCATTTCATAGAGAACCTTCCCTTTCTAACATAATCTGCTAGTGCTGAAACTATGCAGGATCACTGTAGATAGTATATCTTTTCTCTATATCTTCAAGAACTTCTTTACCTCACTAGGCTCCTATAAATAACAAATTGCAAATATTGGAAGTCACAGTAAAATTGTTCCAAATAAGTTTCTATTTTCTTCAACATTAGTTTTTTTTTGTAAGGCAAAGTATTTATTAAAATATAAGGAGTCATTTTAGGTTGATAAAAATAAAATGCTCATGGATGATATAGTAGTCACGCTTATTTATTTCAGGGATTCTCATCCAGGCTGATATAATACCTACTGAAGATCATATAGGATTCTCCAAGAAATCTTTTTCAAACTATGTCTTCCCAACCTCTGATATTTTTATATTTCCCCTGGGTGGCATATCCCCTCTCTATTTGATTTTCAACATCAGCCTAGACTTAATTCTTACCAACTTACCTACCTTTAATACCAATGTATTTCTGTATGCCAGATCATCATACTAATGGGAGAAATGAAGAAAGGAAAAGAAGGAAGAAAGGTAGGGAGAATTTCTTTTAAAAAGCTAGAGGGAATATACACAACCAGCTTTCTAGTTAAAATCCTGATTGAATTCACTTTAGTCTTAAGGATTGGGTTCTCTTCTCCATAAGAAGTGGGTATCATGGTCTAGAATGGTAAACACTGTTCCATTTGTAAGTAGGAAACCGATGACCTGGCACTTTTTGCAGCAGCTGAGTCATGAGGTATAAGGGAATTAAAAAGTCTCTATAGAATGACTCTTTGGTAGTAAAATGAGGCAAGAAAGGACAAAGGCCAATAAACCAGCATTGCAAGGTTGGCAGCACAGGCAATTAGAGAGCAGTGCACACAGGTAGGGTCAAACTATGAAGACTATCTGGATCTACACCTTAAGAACCAAGAAGCAAATGCAGAAACTAATGTCAAGTCAAGCAAGAGAATGAAGTAAAAGAAGGAAAGCAGAGAAATAAAAGACATATTTTAAACATCCTGTTCAGGTGGGTTGGCCAGATTCATGCATAACTCTGAAATCTGAATAAGCTCAGCTAAAAGGTTGAAATGCCACAAAGCATATTTGTAACACTATTCCATTACCAAAAGGCATCATTTACAGGATTCAAAAGCAAAAACAAAACAGAAAACACAGAAACAACACACACATGTATACTTGCATGCATACATGGACATGCACACATCTGTGCACAGGATTAAAACAGAAACATGTGCAGAGACTCACATACACAGCTCCTCAGCACACACATAAACCCTCATACACACACACACACACACACACACACACACACACACACATATTCCAGGATGGGACTGAATGAAAGGAAACCATCTGTGACTTGGGTAATTTTTTCCTTCAACTTTGTTTCTTGGCTTCTTCACTTAAATAAGAATAATCCTAATCAAATGTAAGAGGTGTGTTGGTCAATAAACTGGGCACTTCATTTTGGTTGTCTTATATTACATATTCGCACCATACGGATTCTGGCTACTTCAGAAATAGAAAGGTACTTGTAAAAAATACATAGGCTTTAATTTTGAAGTGGTAATACTGGTGAAAAAGGGTATGTGGAAATTGGATATGGAGCCACCCCTCATGGGGGCCCCATTCTAAGTGAGGTTTGTGCCTTTTAAAAATCAGTAACTCTACAGTCAATGTAGTTGCTTTCAAAACCCAAGCTGGCTTTTTTTTTTTTTAAAGAAAGTGACACACTGATTCTAAAATTCATATGGAAATATAAGAGGCCCAGAATAACCAAAACAATCTTGAAAGAGAACAAAGTTGGAAAACTCCCACTTTCCAACTTCAAAAATTACTACAAAGCTACAGTAATCAAGACAATGTGGTGCTGGCATAAAGGACAGGTATATAGAGCAATGGAACAGAATTGAGTATCCTAAAATCAACTCCTATATTTGTTATCAGTTGATTATTGACAAAGGTGCCAGAATCATGCAATGGAGAAAGAACAATCTTTTCAACAAATGGTACTGGGATAAGTGGATATCCATATGCAAAAGAATAAAGTTGAATCCCGACCTCACATCATACATGACAATGAACTAAAAATGGATTACAGAGCTATATATAAAGGCTGAAAACTTAAAAGTCTTAGAGAAAAACATAGGAGTAAGTCTTTGTGACCTTGAGTTAGGCAATGATTTCTTCATATGTGATATAAGTGGCAAAAGAAAAAATAAATTGGCTTCGTCTAAATTAGAAAATGTGTGTGCTGCAAATGATACTATCATGAAAGTAAAAAGACAGCCTAGAGAGTGATATAAAATATTTGCAAAACCATGAGACAACATTTCACACCTATTAGAATAGCTTTTAAAAAGAGACAATAAGTGTTGACAAGCTTATGGAGAAACTGTAAACCTTATTCATTGCTGATGGAATTGTAAAATTGTGTGACCACTTGGGAGACAATTTTGAGGTTCTTCAAAAAGTTATACATAGAGATACCATATGACCCAAATATATATACTCCTAATATACCCAAGAGTAATGAATGCATATGCTCACACAAAAACTTGTACATGAATGCTTATAGCAGCATTAATGCCAATAGCCAAAGAATGGAAACAACCCAAATGTTCTCATGAAAAGGTAAACAAAATGTAGCATAGCAATACAATGACAAAGTATGCAGTCATAAAAAGGAATGAAATACTGATACATGCTATAACATGGGTGAACCTTGAAAACATTATGCTAAGTGAAAGAGGACAAGTGCAAAAGGATGTATTTTTCATGATCCCATTCATATGAAATATCCAGAATAGGCAAATCCATAGACAGTTGATTAACGTTTGCCTAGCTCTAGGGAGAGTGGGGAGATTGGGAGATAATGTCTAAAGGGATCAGGGTTTATTTATTTTGGGGTTAATGAAAATGTTATAAAATTGGATTTTTGATGATGATTGCATAACACCGAATACAAAGATCATTAAATTATATACTTAAAATTGTTAAATTATATGGCATGTAAATCATACCCCGATAAAGCTGTTAACAAAAAAAATTGGTCTCTAGGGAAGCACATGATGATTGTTTTCTAACATTTGAGGGGTTATGATGTAGAAATGGGAAGAGGTTGCTTGGTGTAAGCCCCAAGGGGTAAACAGAATCAGAATCGCCACCCAATGTAACTCCAGAGGGCTCAATTCATGTTATAGTTTATGTAAATGGTACGATGTGTAAGAGTAGGAGCAATGGGTGGAAACTAAATGGAGAGATTTGGGCTTATTTATCCAAACATTTAATAGCTGGAACTATTCAAAGGTCAAATGTCTACCCCACAGTGAAAAGTAAAAAATTATTAAAAATATTCAAGCATGAGATGGATGGCCACATGAGGATGGAGTAGATGGTTTCACATAATGGATTGTATATGTATGTGGTAGAGGGGGGAGATGTGACTGGATAGACTTCAAGGTTTTTATAACCATAAGATTCTATTAAAATGCATATATATTACAAACTTTCATTATAAACCATTTTCTTATTCACTAGCCAGGAATAAATAAATACTTACATATTCCCACTAGATTCACAAGTCCCAGTAGTGATTTCCAATGAAACAATAAAAGTTGGTGCTGTGTTTTAGGCCATTTCTAACATTTATGTGCTATCTTTGGCTAAATCATCTAGCAATGGGCTTACCTTTTTGATTACTCTTTATTTGTAGTCTATAGCTTTAAAGGTAGCACTTCATAAATATTATTAAGAACAGAATCCTACATTGTACTTAATACTGATAATAATTAAATTAATGAATATAAATCATTCTGGACTTTGTCTTGTCTCTTTTTCTACCCTCCTTTGTCCTTTCATAAGATATGGAATATGCAGGCTGCTGATTTTTACAAGTTGCTTCCAATGCTTCATAATGAACCTTTTAGCTGAAAGTTTCAAATATTTTGGCCTAAGTCCACAAATGCCATAAGAAACTGGCACTCTATTCTGCAATGCTTTTCTCTCTGACAATAACTTTAACTTGGGATCATAAAGTAGAATAATTTGTCAGGTGGTCCATTATGCTCTAGATTTAAAACATCATGGGGTGGCAGTCCTCTATACCACTTTACATTTTAGAACTACTGGGAATGATTCTATGCTGAAAAAGAGAAGTTCATATACAAAGAGAAAAGCTGCTTATCCATCATTTGTTTCACAAAAGCAAGGGGCAGTTTAATATCTTGGGAGGGGCAGCTTACCAATGGTGATCAGAAGTGGCTAAACAGCTTCAAATCAAGTACCTCCCTCCTTGAACTGGTCAAGTGCAAGGCAACACATACAGTAGGTGCCAGCTAAATAGTGCTGACTGACTTACCCTGGCTCACTGCCACCTTAGGCATATTCAAAAACCCTGTATCAAAAATCTCAAATGGAAAACATCTGCAATGAAATTGTACTCATTGTCCAGCTAGTACACCAGAGCCTACTATAAATCTCAACCTCAGGGTTCATGCCTTGGAACTGTGTACTAATGTTCTAACATAGCCTTTCTGTTACTTCCAGTAATAAATCCCCATGGAGAAGTTTCAAGGGCATTGCCTTAGATCATATTCCATGTTAGAGTGAGGTTCTTCTCCACAGCTTGTGCTTTATCTGGTCTTGATGTGAGGCCAGCAAAGGAAATGTTCTGGAGTGTTTGATGCCAGAGGGGGTTATTTTTATTTTAAATAGCTGTAAATATTTGATAAGTAATTATGCCCTTGTCACTTCAGTTCTTTCAGACCATTTCTTCTCAGCCCATTCTTTCCTTTCTTGTTAAAAACCTCACAAGGTCCATGAGCAGGGAATGCTACTTGGGAGGGAGAAAGATACTACTGGGATCCTGGGCTCATTTCTCCAATGGTCATATTTCTGCCTGTGCTTACCCCTTTTTCCACCAGATTGTGCTCTTTATTGCTCACACCACTCAAAATAGCCACCAGTGCCAATATTCAGAACTACTCAAGCTGTATTTATTGTATTTACTTTGTATCCCACCCTCATAAACCACTCTCCCTAGATCCCTTAAGCATTTCAACTGCTCTTTTCCATTTCAAGCATCTCAATTCCAGAGAATGCAAACTTAGGCATAGTCTTATTACCAATTAAAAAGGGATTCCACTATTTTTTTTCTAGTAAGTTATTTGTCCATATCCATGTCAGTTGCTCAAAAGTATACTGACTTTAAATGCCTTATCATATTGCATACTCTTAATATAGTTTACTATTTCCTATAATCTACAGACTTTTAAAAGCATAAATCAAATATACTTTTGATGTTGATCTGTTTGTGTGCTATTTATAACTAAGAAAAATATGTCACTCAAAGAAACTTCTTCAGAATAGTCTAACTTACTTGCAGATTACTGTATTTTTATTAACATAGATTGTCACAATTATTTCATATTCTTTATGCTCCTTATCACAAATTTGGGTGGATACAGATTGTACAACTTCCACTGAATAAGCTGAGCAAATTTCCTTGACTCAGGACAGCATATTAGAGTTGTAGTTCTGTGAAGTTCCCCCCACCTCTAAACCAAAGGGCAGTGTTTAGGAAAATGCCAGCCACATTGAGCAGGGAGAATTAGCCATCTAGGGTATGGTATGGGAGTAGCAACAAGTAGAGTGTGTAAAGAATTTAAAGAAGGCTTTCTTTATAATCTCTTCATAAGAAGCTTTCACTGGACATGTCCCAATTCCTATTCAGAAGAGAGTTAACACAGGGACAATTTTCTTTACATTTTCCCACTTTATACTGATTTACTGATTTGGGATTTTCATGACAGAACATCCTAGTGATATGAAACCTTCCCCTCTCTAATACAGTGTGGAACCCAGCCCTGAAGTACCAGGACACAGGAAGACAGTTCACCTACTTTCCAGTCTACTTACTTGAGAAGGAAGACAAAGAGCGAAATTCCCTCTTGTGACCTCCCACTCCTGCTCACTCCAGGAGGGAGAGAAGGAGGCTGTCCTAGGGTGTAAGCTCTCAATAAATTGTGTCTCTCCTCTCAAAAAAATGAGAGTAGAGAGAGAGATGAGGGAGGGGGAGAGAGCAAGAGGGGACAGAGTGAGAGTGTGTGTGTGAGGAAGAGAGGAGACTGGAGTCTGGACAAGTTAGTGGTATATACAGCCTTGAGTAAGGAGGACAACCAACATTTATTGAGAGTGCTAATGAGAATTAAAAGAAATATCTTATATAAAGACCCTAGAAAATCTGAAAACATATTTTACTTCTCTACCATAGCTTGAATTATGAAAGGTCCTATTAGAGTTAGCTTTTTTTTATTGAAATTAGAAATGTCTAGATTCTTAAACAAAGTAAAAATGCCACTGAAAACTATAGATGTAATTTGGAGGAAGGGGAGGCAAGGAGTTTCAAATTTCATTTAGACCCAAATGGTCTTTACTCATTTCTTGAAACTGTAGCTGTGGTACTCTCTCTTTAGTCCTCAAAACAAAAGAACCTATTTGCAGAGTGCTCCAGGGTGGCCCTGAGTGGCACTTTAAAACACCAGTTTTGAACTCTTCTAGGCAGTTCAGTGAGGTTGGATACAACAATAGATTATGGGAGTGAGTTTGAGTGGTACAAAAAAAGAGGGAGGTGGTTTGCTGTCCACTGAAAACAGAAAGCAGAGTCAAAGAAAGTGAAGGGAGAATGTGAAGGGATAAAAGAGAATGTCAGGAAATGCTAAATTTTTTAGTAACTGATGAGTACAAACAACTGAGATCTAGGCCAATAGAGGGCACATCAAGCAGGCATAATTATTTATCACATAGTTCCTACAAATAGCAATAGTCAAATACATTATCCTACCTATGTGTTTTTTTCCAATACTATAGAATTTAACACTGGGTTATTTTTTATGTTTTTATTTATTAATTTTTAGAGAGGGGAAGGAAAGTAGGAAAGGAGAAAAACATCAATGTGTGGTTGCCTCTCAAGTGTCCTACTGGGAAGCTGACCAACAACCCAGGCATGTGCCCTGACTGGAAATTGAACCAGCAACTCTTTGGTTCACATGCTGGCATTTAATCTACTGAGCCACACCAGCCAGGGCTGGGTTCTTTATAGAAAGTACACCAAGTACAACTAATACACATGATGAACTCCACACAATAATAAGAGTGCCTAGATTTATGTCTCTTTACTTTATGTAAAGACTACAATCTATTTCTGATTCAAACTCTTTCAAAGCATGAATGCTATTTATTTATTTATAGACAGGGGAAGGGAGGGAGAAAGAAAGGGAGAGAAACATCAATGCATGGTTGCCTCTTGTGCATGCCCTACTGGGGACCTGGCCCACAATGCAGGCATGTGCCCTAACTGGGAATCAAACCAGCGACCCTTTGGTTTGCAGACCAGCACTCAATCCACTGAGTCACATCAGCCAGGGCAGCATTACTGCTCTTTTAAATAACAAAATCATCCACAAAGTGGTACATTACTAATTCAAGGAAGATTTGTCAGAGAAAGAAATAAAAGCTGAAAAGTAGTGAGTGGTTAAGTTACTGATCAATCCAAAAAAGAATGGTTAAAGGGTCTATGAGAGCTAAAATGTATAAAAATGTCTATGAACTAAACATCGGATCTAGGAACTCTTTCTTCTGATTAATTCAACTTTCTTATTCCTAGATCAGAAATCAAGGCTTAAGAGTCCACTCTCAATAGCAAGCGAATATGATTGGAAAAACAGTACTGATGAGAAATGTAGAACATAGGTCTCATTTAAATTTAATTGAGATCATTACTTGTTAAAATACTTCTGAGAATAACTCACTTTAGGCCATTTTTAAAATTTAAATTATTCAAAATAAGGAATACAATGTTCTATATGTCAAAGTAAACAAGGTTCTTGTTTTATTTCCTATTGATACAATGATCATTGTGGCCTTGTAGACCCCTGAGATACTCGTTCCTCTGGACGGCCAGGTTTTCTGGACCTGCACTCCCAATACTACATCCAATAACCACATGTAATGACTTTAATCTCCATTTAATTAAACTTAAATAAAATTTAAAATTCAGTTCCTCAGCTGCAGTAGCCACATTTCAATGCTCAAGAGCAACATGTGGCTAGTGGTACTATGTTGGACAATGAAGACATAGAATATCTCATCATCACAGAAAGTTCTATTTTTATAGAATGAGACCAAGACTTTAAGTTTCATATAAAAAATTCACATCATTTTAATACTAGTTTTTCCACAATGTAATTATTCATAGCCATAGACAATACAGACTAAGATTAAACATTTTAATTTTAACTTTGGACCATGATTTTCAAAGGTCAGTTGTACAGAATAATCATCTGGGGAGTTTGCTAAATGCAGATAACGCAGACAGTGATTCAGTAGGTCTGGGATGGGGATCCAGGAATCTGCATTTTAAACATATCTCCTAGGTCAAGTTGACACGGGTAGTCCCTGAACCACATTTTGAGAAACACTGTGATTATGCATCAAAAAATTCCAATGATCAGCTGTGGCTGGGGTAGCTCAGTGGATTGAGCTCTGGCCTGCAAACCAAAGGGTTGCTGGTTTGATTCCCAGTCAGGGCACATGCCTGGGATGCAGGCCAGGTCCCCAGTGGGGGGCGTGTGAGAGGCAACCACACATTGATGTTTCTCTCCCTTTCTCCCTCCCTTCCCCTCTCGCTAAAAAGAAATAAATTTTAAAAATTAAAAAATTCCAATGATCAATTTACACATTCTGATTCACTTTATTGTATGGATAAGTATTAACATGTGTCTACAGGCAAGCTCTTGTTTCTCTACAAAATTAAAAAGTGTTCCACAAAGGTAAAAGAATGGGCTTTCAAGGTACAGTAATGTAACCAAGGATGAATATGGAAAAAAAAAGCAAGACGACAGTTACATTAGAAACAAAACAAATCTTTGGACAGAATATTTCAGAATGTCTATGCAGGGCAGAAGCTAGCTAGCTAGTCAGTTTCTGGAATGCTCAGGCTCTAGGAACAGCTTTGAATCTTGGGCAAGCATAAGAGGAGAGGAGAAAAATTCTTTGATGATAAAGTTTTTGAAGACCTGACTATTACATGTCAGTGCTGAGTGTGTAGAATAAACTAGGCTAAGTGTTAAAACACTAGTAAAATAAAGTTTGTCTTTTAAAGGAACTCAGTCTAGTGGGGGAAGACAGGTGAAAAATAAATATTATAATAAAGTAGCAGCTGTCATTTGAGCTGGACCTTAAATGTTGAGTACCTCTAGGTTTGTTGGAGTTGTGGAAAAAATGGCAATTAAAATGCAGAGGGCAGCATGAAGAAAAGCCCAAGAGCTTGACAATTTGGGGTGTATCTGGTGACACATCTCCCACTATACACCATTCTGTAAAACCTATTCAGCAGCCACTCTAGACCAGTTCAAAGTTACCAGACTGCTTGAAAATTTTACTTTCTTCCTGACCCTCATTACTGGTACTCTCTACTGCCAGAGACATGGTGGATCACTGAATCTCCAGCAGCATCTAAACAGTGCCACTACTCATGCTTTTTCTTCAGATTTTCAGCCTTAAAAATATCTTTCACATTCAATTGCTTCTCTCTCAACTCTTAGCTTTTGGCAAGAACAAACATTGCCAACTAGAGTGCAGTTTTTCTTTTATGCATTCAAGTGACCAAATCATAGCACATCTTCCCTGTATCTACTCTCTCTCCACTCTATTTTATGCCTAGTTGTTAAGAGTGTTCTTTCTAAATGCAGATCTTAACATATCACTACTTTCCTCAAACACCTTCTGAAAAAAAGTTTTGTTTTGTTTTGTTTTGTTTTCAAAATGACATTTCGAACAATTCATGGTCTTGTCCCAGGCACCCAGAATGGATGGCCCATAATTTTCAGTCTGGTAAGCCAATAACTCTGCACTGCCTATGTCTTCTCAAGGCATGGACAATGGAATATCTGCATCAGGAGGTACACGAGTGTGCGAACAGCTTCTTCAGTGACATGCCCTTAAAGATATACAACATTTATTACATAGTGGTTAAGGACATAGGTTCTAGAGACAAACTTCCTATGATTAAGTTCTGTTTCTGTCACTTAGTAATCGTGTGACTTGGTACACAGGTTACTTAAACCCTGTGTCACAGTTTTTTTATCCTTAAAGATGGAAATACCACCTACCTCCAAGGGGTGCTGTGAAGCTTGTGACTCCATACACATAAGTTATTTATAACATGGCCTGGTACACAGTAAGCACTCAATAAATGTTAGCTAGTACTATCATGTGTATATATGGGTAGGGACACACATTTTATCATGCTACGTCCAATAACCCTTGAAGGCATCAGTGCTACGTAAGGGGTGGCAGTTAGTGTAGTGCAGCAGCCCATGGGGCATCTTCACTATGTTGTCCTGCATAGATAACATGCCTTAACTATTCTCACACTGAGCATCTTAAGCCCTTTTAGGAAAAAAGACAGATTGATAATTTTTTAAATTTGTAAATATTCTTAGTGATCTCCTTCAATAATCCAGAGTAAGGCAACTCCAGCACATCTCTGGTTGGTATATACTAACCCTTATACCCACCTCTCTAAGACCTGCCTTTCACTCTCCTAAAACACACTCATAGGTGTACTGAAGGAAAAAATCATCAGACAACCAACTTCAGCTACCCTGAACAAGCAGAACTCTACTCCCTCTAATTTATCTTGGCCTCAAAGAACACAGGAGGAAAAATGATTTCACAGTGACTTTTTCTTTTACCAATGAGAAAATGCCAATTTCTTTACAAGCCCCCATAAGCTATCGTTTCATTTATATTTAGAGTGTTTGTTCCCAGAAAGAGGAATAGAGGGGTGTTAGAGCTTCCAAATGCACAGGAAATTTGCCACCTGAAATCAAGGTTAATGTGCAGCTTCCAAACACATGCCCCTAATTCTCACAGTTCTCCCTGCTCTAATGCTGACCCATTCCCTAAAGTTCTCCCCTATATTTTATCAAATGTCAATTTCCATTTAAATTTAAAGAATGACAAGAGGGCTTTATATCATCCTCCTTTCTTTTTTGCTAGAAGGTAATAATATAAGAATAGCTCTAAGATAATATTAAAGTATAGAGATATTTTTTAGATAAGGATAAATTCTAATTACATGGAATCTGAGACAATATACCCATTACCAGCTTTCCAAAAGTCTCATAAACAGGTCACAATACTTGCCCCAACTCTGGCTCATTTGCTTGGCAACACTCTCAAATATTCATTGTCAAAAGCTGAAGAGTTGTCTATGGTGTGAGCAACTAGTCATTTCCCCACTATCCATGGGGATAGTCTCTAATAAATTCAGATCTAAGAATGACTGCTTTAAGAATGTTACCTGAAGAGGTTTTAAAAGGTGTTTTACTACAGAACTAGTATGAGCTATGCAATTATCTGGGTTCATCTGCTGAAGTGATAATGCAGTTTTAAATAGTATTCCCTTCTTCAGTGGGACAGAATTTTTTTTCCCTATTTAACCTAATGAGAAACCATTATAATTGAGAAACTATTTTGGAATTTACAAAGATGGCAAAGCTGGTCTACAAGAAGGGAGGGAGGGAGAGAGAGAGGGAGGAAGGAAGTAAGGAAGGCAGGAAGGAAGGAAAAAAGAAAGAAAAAAGAGGGGAGGGAGGGAGAAGAAAGGTGTGAAACTGAGTTAGCTGTATATTTTTTGTTGATCTGAATAAAATATTGAAGCCTATATAATTTTATTAACCTGTGTCACCCTAATACATTCAATAAAAATAAAAATGTAAAACATATGCCACTTCACATTTATGGCCAGTATATATTAAAATACACACACTTTTATGAAAACAGCATATGCTTTTGTGCAAAATATTAAAAACAAACTAGCTTGTTTTCAAAGAAAATACTCTAATTAGCCATTTTAATATATTTTAGTTCCCAATAACTTCATAAGGCTCTCCATTCATTTATACTGAATAATAAATTAATCAAAATACTAATGTTTCTTTATATATCTCTAAAATTAATCTGGAAAGTACTCACATACTAAAATAAATGTTGGGTTAAAATAGCTGGAAAAAATCTCTAGAGTTCCATAAAAGAACACATTTCTTAGTAAATGACTGAATTTAGTCTTCTTGACTAGTAACTTAAGTCAAATTTACCCTGGATCTGTCAACTGAGAGTCAGCCTGGTATAAGGGGGAGAAAAAGCTCAGATTGTTGGCTCAGATCATCTAACTCCGGAGTTCGGCTTCTGCCACTTGTTAGATGTGAGATCTCAGGCTAGTTACTTATCCTTGAACTCTCAGTGTTCTTACCTATGAAATAGAGATCATAATACCACTGACCTATCTTACATAGGTTGTTATGAAGATAAAATAATCAAACATATGTTAAATCACAGTGTAAATGTTTTATACTACATCCATTATGTATGAGTCAATAACCAACAACTATACTGCAATTGTTACTTTTAATAGAGTAAATCCATGAAGAAATTAAACAAGTATTCACTATTACCATATAAATAAAATTCAGTCATAAAAATCATACAGTTGGATTTGGCATTATTCATTAGGTCACCCTGGAATTGAGACACAGCAAGGAGAAAAATGTCACTATTTTTAAAACATAAACACTTTTATTAGCATAGAGAAGTTCTTCACAGATACAGTTATTCCAGTAACATAATAAATTCCAACATTTTTCACTGCCAGAAATTTACATCAGTAACACAGATCCATGAGAAACCTCTATTTATTGAACAAAGCAATATTTTCAATAAAAATGTATCTATTCACTTTTGTAGTGAAGAAAAAGGGACATTCTCTGATTTTAATACAAACACAGAAACCTCAAAAACTTCTCACACTAAAAATGTACAGAGACAACAGCTTTTCTAGAGTCAAGCATGCACTGGAGTATGGAGAAACTATCCAACAAGCACAACTCTTCGACACAGTGAAACAAACCATCCATGACCCAAAGAAGAAACTGACGCTATAAATTCAAATAAATGGGCTGCAGGGAGACTACACAAACCTGCTGTTGCTTTATTGCAGACAATTCAATTCAGCAGCTGTTGGTCCAGGCACTAAGGTTCACTGTATGCTCTTCAGCGTAACCTTGAAATACTGTCACTCACTCACTTCTCCACATCATCTGCATGCTGTCCAATTAATGAGGAGCGAAATTAACTGTCAAACCACGCATCAAAACAGAACATGATCTTTTTGCTCTTAAGCACAGGGGCACAATATTTTAAGGACAATAAAGCAAGAATGGATGTGCAAGTCCTTGACAATAAATTATATTCAAACTTATTAAAACATGGTTGTAGGAACTAAGCTTCTCTTCTGTTCAGCAAGAAAGTGAAACTTTCTCAAGGTTTTTCAATTTAGAAGGATTCTTTCCATCTAACTGCTGTATGTTTAAGAAGCCTTTCGAACAACATTTACCAAAGCCTGATCAATCTTCAACTTCTTTATTATTATGGACCAGTGTGTTTCTGAAAACTTAAGAAAATACTGGAATACTTCTGGTCCAATGATATTTTACAATACACATGATTTGGAGCTGGAATTTTTTAGCTTTCTGTTCCCAGCACTTTTTTTCCTGCCATGAGAACAAACAAATAACAATAATATTTAATGTTCATCTACCTGAGTTAAATAATGAAATAAAAATAAATTTACCAAACAAACATGTTCTGTAATGCTTCCTATTTGAGGTTTCCTTACTCTTAACAAATCTAGACAGCCAATTAAGAAATGCAGGAGTTAATAAACTCAAGAGAAACACAATATATGAAGTGTTTAAAAATTGCTTTTTTGCCTCTAAAGAAAGCACTGTGTCTTCTGTACAAACACTCTAGGCTCTATCACATACTACCAGTTGCAGTCATAAGACTTGTGAAATTCAATACAAGAATACAGCAGAGAAACGTGCACAATTAAGGGATCAGGACTATCAATTTAACAGAAAGCCCAGATTTTACATAGCAGTCTGCTAAAACATTATAGCTAGAGGAAGGCATGTATTATGCAGATATTCTGTTTAGCCCATTATAACCTTATTTGTCCTTCAGTATAGTTGAACTGGAGGCAAAATAAAAGAAGAATGCACTTTGAAACAAAAGAGAAATGGGATAAAATAAAACATACCATACCTGTATATTGTACCAGGAACATTGTGATACTCTTGAGAGAACTGTTTCACGTTGTATCCTCCCGTGAGTTATTCTCCCCTTACCCTCTTCTCTCCAAAAAAAGAAAAGCCAAAGCACCCCAAATCCTCACTACACAAATCTAAACTCACACCCCCCGCATTCGGGGAGTGGGGAAAAACAGCTACAATTCAGCTCAGATCCGATGCTTCTGTTTAGCTCAGCTCCAGCCGAGCAACTGAGCTCTAGCAACGGAGCATAGGGAGGTGGATTCTGATGCCAGTAGCACTTCCATCCACTTCACTTACACAAAAGCAGGCAGTGGAAAATCCAGGAGCCTTGAAGACAAGGGCTGGAACCAGCTTTTATGAATTGCTATTACTGCATGTGTCACCATCCATCTCCAATGACGGACACTTATAGGCTGAATTGGGAGTGAAGGGGGTGGGGTAGAAGAGGTTGGAGAGCAGGTGGAGAAGCAATTAGCAGTATGTTCATCGGAGAATTTGTTCAGGATTTCATACATCAGTGCCTAAAGGAACAGCATGCAGTGGACAAATCAGAACTTTACAATTTGCATGCCTCAGAAGAAATCTTAGCTTGCAGCACCAAACAAAAAAAAATGCTTGTCCACTCTTATAGACCATGGAAAGTCACTGCTCTGCTTTCTCTTTCCTCCAGCTACCCTTGTTCCTGAGAAATCAACATTCAAAATGAATATTTGCTAATTTTCCCTAAAGAATTGCATTTAAAGGGCTGGAGGCAAAGGAAGTATAAAGAAATTAAATTCTATTGAACATGACATCTCTTAACAAGAAGGCAAGAGGCTAATTATTTAAAGTCAACTTTTCATCTATAGTCCAATTCCCCAGGTGCAGCTTTCACACCTATAATCAGTGGATCACAGAACTTTTGTGCATGTATTTAACACTGAAAAACAATCGATGTATACCTAAAAATAGTTCAGTTAAAGTCAAGGGGAAAGCTAAGAACTATGTGCAGGACTCTCCATAGGTGACCTTAAGCACTTTACCTGTAAGCGCTTCAATTTTACCCATTTGCTACACTGAAGCCCATTTTTTCTAAACCAATTTCAAAATTAATCATGAGTATGAACAAAAAGGAGATAGAAAGGAAACACAACACAACTGAGGGAGCATCTGGGCTGGATATTAGGAAACATGGATTCAGGTTCCAGTTCTATCACTTTCTAGCTGTGTTACCCTGGACAAGTCACTTCTCTGAGCCTAAGTTCCTTATTTCTAAATTGGACATAATAGTACCTATTCCTAAGGCTTCACGGGATTGCTATGAAGAGCTAATGAGATCACAGAAATGAAAACCTTTTTGTAAATTGTAAAGAGCTATAAAATTACATGGGATTATTAATATTATACCCTGAAACAAATCTTGCCTAAGTGGCTCAATTGAGCCACCTCTATAAGAAGGAAAAGAAAAACAAAAATATATATAATTTCATAAAATATTCTCCAATTTTTCCAGTTTTAAAATTCCACTGCTTATTCTTAAAATTCCACACAGGAATATTTTTTTGAAAAATAAATATCTGACATATAATACATTAAAAGTTTATTAAATGGGCTTAAATTCTTTAATTCACTGGTCCCCAACCTTTTTGGTACCAGGGACCAGATTTTCAATGAAATGGTTTTTATGGTTTTTTCATTTGATGCAGCTCACCGACTGCTGTGGACCTTGTGAGGGGGCAGGGGGTGGGCATGGAGCGGATACAGGAGGAGGAGCTTGGCTTCCCTCCTGGCAGGTTGGTAACAGACCCCTGACTGGCACAGTCTGCCCTGAGGGATCCCTGTTTTAATTCCTTCTTTTCTTTCTGAAAAGTCAGTCCATTTTTCTTTATATGGCCTAGTATTAAGTTCCATCTAAAATGCAAGCTACTGGACAACATGTACCTCCTTTTGTTAAATATTTCTATTAACCTGAAAAAATATATTTCTATTACCCTGGTACGTCCTCACCACCCAGTGTGAGAGCAAGCATTCAGATTGATTAACTAAATCTAAATCCACAAAGTAAAAATCCAAAGTCATGTTTTATGAGTCTCTAAGCTGCCTTGATACTATATATACAGTGACCAGCTGGCTTAATCTGGGACACAATTTTAGCACATGAAGTCCTGGGGTGGCCACACCTGGGGCACTAAATGATCCAGGCAATGTTTGGGGACCTTTGGTTCAGCCAAATCCCACATGTCCTGATTTCCATCTGTATGGTGGTTACCCAAGTGTGTGCCTGTCCACATGGGCCAAATCTAAAGCAGCCAAAAGAAAGGTGAGAGTTATAGCGGAAATATCAGATGTTGACTCCCCTTGGCCCCCTCCAATGCCATCTGTGTCTTCAAACAAATGCCCAGCCCACTTCCTGTGAGAAGAAAGAAAACTTTCCTAATTGTCGCTTTGACTATCACTGACAGTACTAAAAATGCCAGTAAACTCTCAATCGAAAATCTGTATTAAATTAATGGGGGAATGAATATTATAAGTGACAAAGAGTTAGGTAATTAGTAGCTAAGAGTAAGCGAGCCATTAAAATAGGGAAGGGGAGGAGAATATGGGGAAGGGAGAAGAGAAATGAGGGAGAAGAGGGGAAGGGAGGAGAAAAAAAATGAATCTAACATGAGAATTTTTTTCTTTCTAAGCCGAAACAAATGCACTTGCTGGAATCACCCAAACCTCATCTCTTAGAAAGTACTTGCCTTTTGACTTACTGGGAATGGCCCTTTTATCATCACAGCTGCAATCCTACCCTTCCAACTGCTTAGGTAAACAGTTAAGAGCTTGAAAAATAACTGACAGCTCTAGGAGTAGAACTTCCCTTTTCTTTGGCATGTGGAAAGACAAGCAGGTGAGATACAGTTCTCCAGGGACTTTATCACCTCAACCCTCCACCACAGCCTTACCTGTGGTATGGCTGGCCACCAATGAAGCTGTCAGCCCAATTTCACGTTCAGCATAGGAGACTTACCTGATTTTTAAAACCACAGTGGATAGAAAGGAAAGAAGGTTGTACTTCAGAATCAGGCTGTTCTGTCTTTGGGCATTGCAACTGAAATCCTTCACACATTTAAGCTTGAAATTCCTATTCCCCAAGTTCCTCAAAAGGATCATTCAAAGTAAAGTGGGGAAAACAGGGGAGGCAATTTTATTACCTTCTTTTCCCACAGTCAAAAGATGAGAATCATATCAAGAATATGACTGATAGAATGTCATAAAAAGCAATAAGGTGGGAGGTAGCGGTTTCAACCCAGAATAGCAAGAACATAAACAAAAGAGAATCAGAGAATCCTGAGAAAAACAAACACACAAACTTATGTATATGAAAAACCACTGCAATGTCTCCATTATCCTGATTTCAAACTCCAGAATGTAGGCACTAATGGTTCCCTAACCACCTAAGCTCCTTTTCAGCAGCCATCACTAAGCCTGACTGATCTTTTCAAACGAATTCCTGTTGTTAACCACCTTAGATTCTGAGTAAGTTTGCCAAAAACAAAAATCCCAGTGGAAGATTTCAAAGAACCAAAGAGTTGAACCAAACTGTGAATCTGAACAGGGAGAAACAACACTAATTTGCTAAACCCCAAACAAAATAGAAATGTTAACATTTTGAAAGCAATACTAGTGAATAAATTTGAACCAGAAAAAGAACCCTTCATATTTTCTAAATGCATCAAACTTGTACCAAACCCCATAACTCCAATCAATTCAAGGTCCTGCAAAGAGCACATATCAAGACTTGGTTTCACCTGCCTTAGAGCCCACAAAGGAACCACAAAGTGAACACTGGATAAAGAGTTAGGGGAACTGGATTCTCCTGATTTTTTTTTTTTTTTTTTTTTTTTACTGTTTGACCTTGGACAAGAAACTTATACTCTTTTGGTTTCATTTTGCTTGCCTTGAAATGGCTAGAGTTACCAATATCCCAGGTCTAACAGTCTATGCCAATTGTGAAATTTAGTCTACCGACAAAATAGATGATGTCACAGTTTGTCCCTAGCCTTAAGGAAGCAGGGAGTTGGACCACCCCAACTCTCCTAAGGGTTGATGTTTCCAGTTCATTTTGAAATAAACTTCACATAACAATTGGGCAACTGTCCTTGCTCATCCTTGGGAAGAGTCAGCCTAATATTCTTTTTCAGAATGTTTTTCCTCAAAAAAAAAAAAAAGTTCCAGGAACTGTTTGTTTTTCCTCAAATGAAAGCTACAGGTGAGTGGTCTGGTCCCAAAAAGGAAGAAAAGAAAGTGATGTAAAATATGCTGAGCACCTATTTCATGTCAGACATGGCATGATACTTTACATTATGGAGTATACTTTACATTATTACATTACTTTACACCTATTTTTAAATTAGTTTTTATAATACAGTTACATGGTAGGTATTATTATCCTCATTTTATAGTTGAAGAAACCAAGATTTATTTATTTAAATGACTGGCTTACAATTATTCAACTGGCAAGTGATGAAACTGGGAATGAACTCAAGCAATATGAAACCATTACTATACCAACATTCTAATGATTAAAGTCTGAATGACTAAATTCCTTCCTAAAGCAGTAATTAAGAACACTGCGCTCTGGAATCAGACAAACTGGAGTTTCTTTCTTTTTCTTTTCTCTATTTATTTTTAATTGTATTTTTTTCCCATCACCATTTATCCCCTATACCCTCTTCCACCTCCACCCACCCTCCTACCCCACTGCAATCACCACACTGTTGTCCATGTCCGTGAGTCCTTTTACTTTTTTGCACAATCTAGAGATTGAACCTGAGTTTCTTGAATGCTGGCTTATGAACAAGGTACTTAAGCATGATGTCTGAAGTTTTCTTATCTGCCAAATGGGGAAAGAAGTAGTACCTACCACATTAAGTTATTGAAAAGTGTTAATGATGTGATAGCAGCTAGTGCAGTGCTTGGCACAAAATAATTATTCAATAAATGCATATTAGAGCTACCCTTGTATTCATAAGCAACAGAATAAGAAATAAAATGTTATAAAGAAAAAGAACACTAGTAGGACTTATTGAAGTGCTCCTTTGTCTGTAGCACAGATTTAGTTTGAAAGAAGTTTCAGTGGCCCAACCATACCCTCTAAAACTAAGCCCTACCTTGTAGTAAATTAGCATATTCATGAAGTAGTATAAATACGCTAATTGGTAGTGCATAAGTAGTAGCAAAGGTACTTGTCATGCATGTGCTCTGCTGAGCAGCAATTGTTCTTAATTTACTGGAACCTATCCTTCTCAAGAGAGGGTTGCAAGGCAGCAGCTAGAAGTTCTGCTGGAAGTACCAGGTGGGCTAAGGCCCCCATGTTTCTCCAATTCTTCAAACTTCTCTTTCTCCCATCTCTTTGTGGCCCTCTTCTCATATACTCCCCTTTTTCCTCAGGTTATTCTAGTTTCAGATTCTTCCCCTGGTTCTAGCTCTGTTTCTGCTAATCAACATCAAGTGGTATTTATGGAATGTGTGTCTGGCACTGCACTAGGTAAAGTGCAGGGGCATCCAAAAGTTAATCAAAGAGAAATGTGTTCCATAGCTAAACAGATCTAAGATACACAGGTAAACCAGTGTTTTGGCAACACAGTAAATGTAGGTATAATTGGATGATTTGGTTGATTTCAGAGAACGAAATAGTTTGTTCATCTAGTTAATAATATGCATACTAGAGAATTTAGAAATGTACAGTTATCTGCAACTTAATTTGAAATGCATAATAGATGAATACACAGATGGATAGATGATAAAGCAAATAAAATATGTTAATTATAGAATCTAAGTGGTAGGTATATGGGTGTTGACTGTACAATTCTTTCAACTTTATATTTAAAATTCTTTCATCATAAAAAGTTGAAGAAGAAATGAGAGGGGTAAGGGGTACAGCTTTTTCAACCTCAAATATTTCAGAACAAAGTAATCATTTCTATAGAGAATAATGTTATATGGGGATTAATGTTAAAAATGGGTAATTTTGAGTGAATGGTATATGAGATTCCTTATATGATTCTTGTAATTTTTGTATATTTAAAATTATTTCAAAATAAATAGTTAAAAAATAGTTTGTTGAACAATGACCCTTTTCATCTAGTGCTGCTATTTCAGTAGAGAGGGTATTAGGCCAAATAGTAGTAGAGAAATTGAAAGATGGGGGAACAATAATCAACTGATAGGTATACTTTAGGTGTCTACTATATGCAAGACACTTTGCCAGGCACTGTGGGGGAATCAAAGAGGTAAATAAAACATAGTCCCTGCCCCAGGAGGTCTTACAGAGTAGGTGAGGCAATGCCAGAATAGTATCTTAAGGAATAACTGGCTAGAGCAGAGAAGTTCTGTAAGAGAAAACTACAAAAATTGGAGTAGGTTGGAGTCAGACTGAAGGAAGTACTGAATGCCAGGCTAAAGTGTTTTGACTTCATCTTATGGATAATGGGAAGCCATTTGTGGTATCTGAGTTAGATTTAAAAAAAAATCACGTTTTAAAACTGGCCAGATAGTATAATTTGTTGGGGTGCAGGTACCCTCAATATGCATTTGTTTTATACTCATATATTTCTGCCTCATATATTTACTTCTTATATCTGGATATGGCCTTTAGGGATTTCTAGCATTCTGGATTTTGTGCATTTTTTAAACAGCCATTTCCTGCCATCTCTTTTGCCTCTGTCCTTTCCTCTCCCCACTGCTGCCCTCGCCAACCCTAGCCCACAAGGGTAGTTGACCAGCACTTGCCTCAGCCCTGCTGACTCAGTAAGCAATAAGTAAGCATCATACAGTTTTTAAAACTATGCTGCTATGCTTTGAAACTCTGAGTTCCTTCATGATAATCAAGCCACACTTTCTACTGGGATCACTGATTTGAGCTGGAAAGAATTGTTCAAAGTGATCTTTGTGTACTGAAAGAAAACCAAGCAGAGAATGGCATTGCTGAATAGCATAAGATCTCTAAAAGGCTGCCAAATTAAAAGGTGCACTTTTTCTTTCTCTAGTTTTCTCTCGATAAAGCCCATCCTCCAATACAATCCTGTTACTCTTCCATTTAAAACCCTGTGTTGGCTCACCTTTGCCTATAGGATTAAGGCCAAACTACTTAACAAGCAGCCTTCTTTCACCAACTGGCCCCAGGATACCATTCCAGATTCTTATTCTGTCCCCTCTCCCACATACCCAGTGGTTCACACACAATATCTTGCTTTTTCTGAACTACCCATTTTTATTCATGACTGACTCAAATGTTGGTGATCCCTCTGCCTGGAATCATTGCCCATCACTTCTATGTCCACTTACATTCTAGACAATGCCCACTCACACTTTCGTGAGTCAGCATAGTCAGTCTCCAGTCTGTAAGTTGCCCATCCCTAGCAATAATTCCCTCCATCACATTTCCAGAGCACCTTATACATATCTTTTTCTCTGAGCACATTTCCCATTGTATATAATTATTGGTTTGGGTGTCCATCTCCCCCACTTGATTGTAAGCTCCTTAAGGACAGCTAGGGACTACTTCTAATTCATCACTGTATTCTCAGTGCTTAGCATAAGGTCTGGTCCTGTATATGTGCTCAAATGATTATTGAATAAATGAGCTTGAATATCAAGTGCTCCTTGAATTCTAACTCAGCATCTCTTGAAAGGTGAAAATTACAATATTATGTGACCAAAGGAATCCTAGTGAAGTGTGTTCGAGGACTTGACTGAAGAAGAAATGGCATAAGGACATATTATGGGGCCTTACTGTAGGATAGCCTTGACCCCAGGAAGCTCTTACTGGCAGTTGCCGGCTTAAAAGAAGAGCAGCTGGGACAGAAGAGAAGGGCCCTTAGCAGGGATTTCCACATCATTATTTTTAACAGTTCACCATTGAGGCAATGTTGTTTATATAATAGTGTTGTTTGAAACACTATTCTGAATTATAGCCAAACTTTCATTTGTGCTGTGCCTACAAATAGACACTTTTGGACCAGCCTTGTTAATGGGTAGTCACTGAAAGTTATTCAGTTCTTATTTTCACCTTATATTACTATGCCAGGGAAGAACATTTGGTGGGTGAGGGACTACTGAAAAAACTGAGAGTCAAAGGCAGGGGCAGGGTGAGCTCATAAAAAGAATATTTTCCCTCCTAGATTGCCAATATATCTCACCACACCTCCAAATCATACATTGTTTTAACCTATGTGTCAGTGAAGGCAAAAAAAGGAAAATGAAGACTTTAGCAAAATTTTACAGTTTGTAGGTAAGAAATAAAGGAAGCGACACTGAAGCCTGGAATATAAATCTTTAGATATATGATCAGTCACCACTTCTGGAAAGTAAGCATTTTGGCTGTTTTAACAAACAGCAAAAGCAATTAGCTTTATCCGTAGACTAAACTGAGGTGTATGCTGAATTTAAAAAAAAAACAAACTGAGTCTGTTTTGATCTTCAAAAATGTCAAACTGGTAAACACTTCACTTTTTGTACATATAAATCTAAGAGCCAAGCTTAGCTTGAGGAAGATTTAAGAGACATAAAATTTGTCTGAGGTGTCTGCCAAATCTCTGCAGCACAGACAGAAACCCTGGAAAAGCTGACATAGCCATAACTCTCACAGCCCTGTCGCCAGCAGGCTTGTACAGGGCTGGACACACTGAAAGTCACTGTTCCATCTCTCAAACTGTTTGTAAACAGAGAAGGAGATCATTTGTTTATCTGCTATCTGGTAGCTCATTTTTTCCCATATATTGCACAGAAAAAAGAGACAGGGGAAAAAAAGAATAAATTCCTACTGGCACATATCCCAATTTTCACCTGAGTTAATTTTCATTGATAGAATGGGTCTGCTTGTTAAAAGTCTTCTCTTTTTTTATCATTTATTTCTTTTGCAATCATTCTTGTGTATACACTAGACTCATATTCTCTCTCTCTCTCTCTCTCTCTCTCTCTCTCTCTCGCATTAAAGGGGGTGTTTGTAAGTATCTAGTACAGTGCCTATCACTATCAGAGTGCTTTGCACGTGTCCTCAATAATTTATTGAATGAATTAAAACTCTCTGTAATTTCTATGTGCAATATATTTGACCATGGAGTAGGACAAATATAAATTATTCTTCCTGGAGTATTTAATAGCGGCCATTCTTTACAAGGTAATATAATTTTATTTGGATGGTTCATGCTTAGGACTTCTGCCTTTAAAGAACATGCATTTTTTTTTTTGCACAATGGGTATTATTTATAAGGAAAATGTAGGAAAGACCACACTACAGGGTCCTGAATGACAATATGAAAACTCACATATTTTTGTAGAGAAAATCAGATACTCCATACTCACCCGATTTATGTCATTATGGTAATCCACTACATATGTCTAAGATTACTTAACAATGGAAGAATATAGTGTATGCATGGGCTGCAGTCTGTAAATAGGATTAACAGTTGAATTCAACCTAGCCCTTCCCTGGGGACAGATTGCTGGAAAATGCATCTACATGACATTTAAAAAAGTAAATTAACCAATCACATTGGCTCCCATGAGACACATTGTTTCTTGTACATTCAATTCAGTCATACATTTCTGTAGCTCTCTGTTGATATCGCCATCCCAAAAGACATAGAATTTCAAAATAGAAACAAAAACAGAACAATTGGAGCTATTCTGTCTCTCCTGCATGAAGAGTTACGTACACAAAGGAAAATTTCTGTACATTAGCACAATGTGAATGGTGATATGGTAAGATCGTGTCAGTCTGAACTGTGCTTGTTACCCTGTGGTCACATATAACTTGCCCAAGGGAAAAGAACAAAGTCTCTTTCCCTGCACACTAACAAAGACTGGCAGGGGCTGCAGGAAAATGAGAAGAGCTGTTATGGAAGACAGTTTGGATTTTTTCTCTTAAAAAATGTTCTTTATTACTTTTTTTCTTCTCAATTTTATTTAATTAGTTTTTCTCATCTGTAAAATAAAGATAACTTTTATGTATTTAATATTTTTACTATGAGGATGAAATGAAATACTAGTGGGTTGCCTGGCACAGAATAGTTAACACATACAATCCAGTCCACATTTGGCTAGCATTAACTAAACAGTTATTATGTGCTAGGCAGCAGCCTAAGATTTCAAGAAAAAGTCAATTGTAGGAGGAAGAATTGATGTTGGAGACAAAAGCAGAGGGCTGATTTTCAAAGGTTTCATAATCTAGTCTAAGAAGTTTGGATTTTTTTCTTGACAATGCACAGCCTTTGAACTACTTTATATAGAGCCAGATAGCTTCAGATTTGCAATGTAAAAAAACTATTCTGTCAGCATTGGTAGAAAATGCATTACAAGGGCAGCAGGCTAGAGGCAGTATTAATCCAGACTATAAGTAATATGTGTGTGTGGGGGGTGTTAGTGTGCCCCAAACTAAGGCAATGGTAATTAAACTGTGGACATGGGGGAAACATTTTTAAAATAACTGAAAAAAATAACCAATGTATGATTATAGAAGATTAGAAAATAAAAACATGAAAAAGGTTAAAAATAGAACTCATATAATCTTAAGATTTATAGCAATCTCTATTAATTCTTTTGTGTTTCACATTACAGGATTTGTCCTATTTATGCATGCACAGATGTGTGCATGTGTGATATGTCTGTGTATTTAAACAGGGATCTGACAACTTTATAAGCTGAATTTTCTCTTAATATGATATAAACAACTTTCCATATAATTAAATATTTTTTGGTCACATCAACTTACATAGTTACGTAGTAATTCATTTTATAGATGCACTGTAATTGATTTAATTCAAACCTCTACTATTGCACACCCAAAATGTTATTTTTTTATTTTATGTTTTTGTTATTATAAACATTTTTTTTGTTTTTGCCATTTTAAAAACATGCCAAGAGCTAAATTTCTGAAAAATCACATCTATTCCCTCAATAGAACACAAAAATGGTAGGTTGAAAGCTATGTTAAATTTTAATTTTTTGACACATATTGATAAATTGCTCTCTAGAAGAGACGTAGCAAATTAGAGTTTCAGCCCTGGTTGGTGTGGCTGAGTATACTGAATGCCGGCCTGAGAACCAAAGGTTTGCTGGTTCAATTCCCAGTCAGGGCACATGCCTGGGTTGCAGGCCAGGTCCCATTAGGGGGCGTGTGAGAGACAACCACACATTGATGTTTCTCTCCCTCGCTTTATCCCTCTCTTCCCTTCTCTCTAAAAATAAATAAGTAAATTAAAAAAATTACAGTTTCACTAGCAGTGTCTATGAGTAGGAGGAGATGGTTTGGAGTGATTTCAAGGACAGAGTCAACTGGACTTAGTGGGTGAAGAGGAGGGATGGATCCTTGGCAGAGTATTAGAGCAGGAACAACGTGAACTCTGTCAAGAGGAGCAGAGCAATGGGCAGGCCTAAGGAATAGGTGACTGGGTGGATAATCAATAAGAAAGAAAAAGGTAAGGTAACTACAGGAGAATGGGTGAAAATGAAGAAAAAACAAGAAACCTCTAGTGAAGTTATGCATTCATGTCACTTTAACTTACTGCTTTATTCAGTGAAAGTAGCAAATGTAGCAAACAGCTACTCTTTTTGTAGCACTTACCACTACAAGATCCAGAGTTATTCATATTCATATATTCATTCGAATATGTTGGACCATTTTCATCCAATAATAATTTATTAGGTGTCTACCATGTGTCAAGTGTTGTTCTGGATGCTATAGGTAAGGAGATGAATGAGCTGATTCCTGCTCTCAAGGAGCTCACAGTCTAGGGGGGACACAAGCATCCACAGACTGATATACTACAGTTTGGTACAGAGTAGGACAGAGGTAAGTGCAGGGTCCTTTTGAAGCCAGAAGCCTAACTTTGTTTCATGTATGCATGCATGTGCATGGGGTAGGGGGAAGTGGTGGTTGCAGGAAAGGCTTCATTGAGTCTTGAAGGAGGAGGAGTTCCTCAGATAGCTAAGGGTAACAGATCATATTCATATTCTTCATCAGCATCTTGAGTATTTTTGCTACTGCTCTCAAGGGCACTCAACAAGACAGTGAAGATACCTGCATATAATCCAAATTCATCTATGACAACAGTCTCCACTGTTACCTTAATGAATATGTATATATACACAGCTTGTGTGGACAACAATATGTTCATCTTAGAATATAAAGGACAATAAACAAATGGCCTTTAAAACTTTAAAATCATTTTCATGATACTGATAAAATAATAATTATTCATATCTACCAACTCCTACTAATTCTGCCTGCTAAATGGCTGTAAAATCTGTCCCCCCCAATAGGTTGCGCCCTCAGCTCGTTATCATCTCTCTGTGGAACAGAGCACCAGCCTCCTAACTGGTCATGTGCTCCTCCAGTGTATCCTAAAGTGAAAACCTGATCATGGTGCTCTTCTTCTAAAACATTTTAATGCTTTTTTAAATTGCCTATAGCAGTAGTTCCTAAATTTTTGTCATTTAAGTATAACTTGGTGATTTTCCTACATTCACATAGCACATATAGTTAACATGTGTCTTTAAATCCACTTAAAATTGATTCAGTTTTTATTTTTACTAAGCCATATCCTAAGTAACCTTAGATTTGATGATAATGCAGTTTTACCCTTTATAAGACACATTAGAACATATAATAAGTAAAATGAAAAACACTTTTGGGAGTATAACACAGCCATTGATGGCAGATACTCTACATTTTGAGAGCCAGTGGCCTGTAGGAGGACATCCACACTTAGCCATGCATTCAGGGTTCTTCATAAATCAGCCTCAACCTATCTTTCCAGACTCTTCTACCATTATACCTTCCTTTTCCCAAACTATCTGCA
This sequence comes from Tonatia bakeri, assembly GCA_004024845.1. Taxonomy (NCBI): domain Eukaryota; kingdom Metazoa; phylum Chordata; class Mammalia; order Chiroptera; family Phyllostomidae; genus Tonatia; species Tonatia bakeri. Next base: position 130,200 of record PVIA01004157.1, read on the forward strand.
ACCCAGCCATGCTAAATTCCTCAATATTGAATGGCTATACATTGCTCTTACATAACCACATGTTTCTTAAAGACTTCTTCCTCTATCTGAAATGCCCCCCCCCCTACTCTTCTCTGCCTGGCAAATTCATTATCCTTCAAGACTCATCATGTCACCTCCCTGACTCTCCCTTTTAGTTAATCACTCCTTCCATTATCCTTCCACAGCACTTTGTACCTGTCTCTGTTATACTGTACACTACATTATCTCAAAATTATAGGCCTCTATCTCAGTCCCTAACTAGAACCATGGAGAGCTCACACCAATACTTCATCTGGGCAAGGGTCATGAAAGAGACCTAGTGACACAGGTGGCTTAAAATAAAGGCCAAACTAAAATAAAACCCAAAGTACTGTCCAGGTCCAAATAGCTTAGAGGTATGACATGTTTTATAAACAGAATCATGTAATTCAGAAATAGCCATACTGACTATAGTTTTGGCAGACACAATTTAGCTACAGCTGCAATAGCAGTTAAGCTAATTTGGTTTTGGCAGCTACTCTATAGCAGACATATATTGACATCGAAACTAAGAGTGAATCATTTGGTTTTCTGCCAGGATGATCAACTTTACCTCACAAAAATCTCTCCTTACCACAAATGGAAAGTCGACGATAAATGTTAATGATAGGACCATCAAACCATGGTAGACAGAGCCTGGGTTCTGTAGTCAGAAATCTGTACACCCCAACTCCACTCATTACAATCTATATGACTTTAGGTAAGTTGTTTAACTTCTTTGCATTTTAGTTTCCTCTTCTAAAAAATGGAAAGAACAGTATCTACTTCATAAGACTGTTCAGATAATGCAACAAAATGCTTATGATAGTGCTTGGAACATTATATTAGCTCAATAAATAACAGTACTCGCATACATTGAAATGACTACAATTCAGGTAATATGAGACACAGAACAGCAAATGCATTTCTTCAGAAAATAAATTTGTTACCAGGCTTTAAAACTGACAACTATAGAATGTAAATAGAAAGAGCCATGGACAAAAACAGTATATATGACAAAGTTTTTCTGGTATTTAAACTCACACTTGGAACTTGCCACCACATTTCTTTGGGTTCTCCAAGAATTGACCCCAAATCAGGTTCCCCTAGGATAAAAAAAAACAAAAATCACCCAATCTTAATTTTTTTGTCTTTCATTTTATTTGATACAGAATAATATCCAAATCATGTGGGTGCTTCAGAGGATCCTGTTATTATGATCCCAAGCTTTTTAATGCCATTTTTCCTAATATATCACTGCTGACACCATTTCTTTTTTAAAATTGATTTTATTGGGGTGACATTGGTTCACAAAAACTTCGGGAAGAGACTGCTTTGGGTGTTGTGCGTACAATGCAGTGTGCAGATGATGTTTTGTTGAATTGTGCACTTAAAACCTGCTGATACCTTTTATTCCATTCAGGCAAGCCCACGTGTCACTCAAGCGCTCCCTCTTCTATCTACGCTTCTCAAATTCCAATCTCAATATCAGGAATAATTTTCTCCTTCTGTTTGCCCACTTCAAATATCTTCTGAAGCCTAAGTTAAAATTCACCTTCTTCACAAAGCCCACCAGGATTCATCTGAAGTCAGATTAGAGTTTCAAGCCGTCAGCACTTCCAGGGTTTGGCTTGACCCTCCACAGGTTCCTACCCCATCAGTATCCCCTACCACTAACCCCTCAGCACTTTTGCATCCATTTATGATAATAGAATCATTAATAGAGTGTTTTGAGTATTTTGCGCAGCCTATTTTATTTTGTAGTTGCTGTGCCACATAAATGTTTGTCTACATTAGTGCTATCTGTCCTTGCTGGAAACCCCTAATGTGCTGTTTCAAAAATAGGTCTAGCTTGCCCTTTGCTCTCATCAGAACATTGAACTGAATCTTAATCACACATCTCAAAAGCGAGATTCCTTCCCTCTTCTGTTCCCTATCCCTTCTGAAAATTGAAGGGACACCGTTTTCACTCCAAAGACCTGGTCAGGAAAAGGGTGGGTGGCTGGATGGGGCCAAAAGGTTTTCACACAGTAAAGGAAACCATCGGCAAAAGAAAAAGACAACCCACAGAATGGGAGAACGTATTTGCCAATACATCTGATGAGGTGGCTAATACCTAACATTTATTTAAAAAATGTGTAAAACTCAACACCAAAAAAACAAACAATCCAATTTAAAAATGGGCAAAGGACCTGAATAGACACATCTCCAAAGAGGACATAAGATGACCAATGGACATATGAAAAGATGCTCAACATCACTAATCATCAGAGATGCAAATCAAAACCACAATGAGATATCTCTTCACACCTGTCAGAATGACTATCATCAATGAATCAACAAACAAGTGCTGGTGAGGTGGACAAAAGGGAACCTCATGCACTGCTGGTGGGAATGCAGATTGGTGCAGCCACTGTGGAAAACAGTATGGAATTTCCTCAAAAAACTTAAAATGGATCTGCCTTTTGACCCAGTAATTCCACTGCTGGGAATATATCCGAATGAACACTAACTCAAAAGAATATATGCATCTCTACATTCACTGCAGTGTTATTTACCATCGCCAAGATATGGACGAAGCCCAAGCGCCCAATAATAGATGAGTGGATGAAATAACTATGAGACATTTACACAACGGTACACTATCCAGCCATAAAAAAAAAATCACACTTTGCAACAGTATGGATGGACCTGGAGAACATTATGTTAAATGAAACAAGCCAGTCAAAGACAAATACCATATAATCTCACTCATATGTGGAATCCAATGAACAAACTGAACTAACAAGTGAAATGGAGACAGACTCATTGATAGAGAGCAGGCTGACAGCTGTGAGGGGTTTAGAGGGTGGAGGAATGGAGTATAAAAGAAAAAGGACACATGGACACATACAACTGTGTGGTAATGATTGCGAGGGGCCGGGTGGTGGTGGAAGAGGGTATACAGGGGGAAAAATACAATAAAAAATCAGTAAGAAAAAAAAGATGGCAATGGTGTTTCTCTCGATCAAGGAGGCAGAAAGTGGAAATTGGACAAAAGTCACGCCCTGGATGGTGGCAAGGAATTCCCCAGCCTCCAAAGAAAATGGGAAATGTGTGTGTCAGGAGGGGTGTGTGCCCAAACCTGTCAAGTCAATCGAGAGAACAGGAAAGAGATCGCACAACTCCTTCAAACATTAAGGAAAGTCCAGGCGTCACCTAAGGAAGGCCCTGGTTGAGAACCCTAACTTCAGACCTCTGAAGAGGCACAAGGCGGGAGTTGGGATATGTGGAGGAAAACGATAACCGGCAGGTTGGAAAAAGAGAGAAAGAGAGCGCCACCCGCTGCTAGAGAAATCTGGTGTAGAGCTCAAAAGCCCACCCCGCCTAGCAATTCCTACGCCCCCTCCCCAGCAGAGGCGGAGCTAGGCGGAGTTAAGCGCTGAGGGCACCAGTCCCGGAAGCACCGTCCTCCCTAGGCTCCCTCGGTCCCGCAGTCCCAAGCCACAGCTACTCAGGCTTTCTGCTTTCTGACCTCCAGCTCCCTGGCTGCTGAAGCGCTACTCCTTATACAGCCGCCGAAAATACGGCCAGTGCTGCAGCTCCTGGGTGATATGTGCTCTTGCGTGCCACGCGCCACGGAACTGTCTTCTGAACTCCCCGCCTCGCGCTAGACGTCTCGGGGCGGTGCGCAAGCCCAAGGCTGGACTCTCACCTACTGTGGCGTCTCCTATTGGTTTGTAGTCACCAGAAAAGCCGTAGGCCAAGTCCTTGTCCTCATGGGAAATGTAGTTTAAGGTCACTGGAGGCTCTTCTATCAGTGTAGAGAGAATCCAGTGTAGGCATTGGTGGAGAGACTTAGGTGAAGACAGAGGATTGTGGGAGATGAAGTTGAGATACTAGTTTCTACTGTACTAGCTATTCCCACCACTGCCACTCACTGGTCATTATTGTACCGGAAGTTCAGACAGAGAAGGGTATGCTGGGTTTTGTAGTTTGAAGTGCACTGGCTAACAGCGTCTCCCTTCTTGAGTTATGGGGTTGTGCTTGTGGGGGCAGATGAAGGTTCTAGATTTATTTTACTGTTGGTTAAGCTATTAGGATTTTGGAAGAAACACTTCATATCGTGATTTGAAATTCTCATAAAGTTTTGATTGAGTGATGTTATGCTCTGATAAGCTTATGATTTTAACTCGTCCTTTAAAACTGTCAAAATCTGTTCTCTATAAACCATCTTCATTAGAATCACTCAAAAGGGTCTGGAAAATGTATATTTTTGTAATTGGGAGTCATATATTTCCTTTGAAATGGTGTCGTACATAACAAGCATGGAAATGTGATTTAAGCCAGCCTAAAAGAAGATGGGCATTCATTAACCCATACCTACGGTACTTAACCAATGCCTACTTAACCCATAATGAAGTCACCTTGTTGCCATGAATAACAGTGGCTACATATATTGCTGTAATGCAACAATTTAGAACAGATAGACAATACAATTTGAATAATAAATAACTATACTTCTTTAAGTAACTATTGTTCTTTTTAGTAAAATTATGTTAAAAGAGGTAGATAAAGAAATAAATGGGATACCTAAACACTTCTTAAAAATGTGAAGGTTGAGTAAAATGGTTATTTATTAGGGTTAATTTCACTTCTAACTTTTGACTTTTCTTTGCTAAAGATGAGTCCTTACAGCTGAATGGATCGTTATTGTGTTGCTACACTTCTACTGGTAAGGACAACTGTTTGATTAACAAATGGAATGAAGGGAAAGAAAAAGAAATTGCATTTTCCTAAGGTAGTTGCCTAAAATTTTACAAAGAGAAGTTAAGGAAGAAAAGGACATTAGAGATTCAATAGTTTATTCAACAAACAGCTTTGTGCAAGGCACTGGGCTAGGGACTATTGCCATAGAATTGGAAAACAACACTTTCCCTCAAGTACCTCACAATCTAAGTGGGGAGATAGAATATACAATGTGAAAAGTGCTCTAAAAAGATCTATATAGGCTTCTGTAGGATTATAGAGAAAGAAAAATTCATTCTACCTATTGAGGAACCCATGCTTGAATGATGAGACTTGAAGAACCAGTAAGATAGTTGTCAGATTTGGGGCAGGAGCAGTCAACCATATTCCATACAGAGAAATAAAGACATAAGAGAGTGTAGGGGACAAAAAAAGTTACGTATTGCAGGAACTTGATCAGATATGAATAGGGGTCATGCCAATACACTAGAAAATTAACCTGAAAGCATCAAAGAACCATCAAAGGATTTTAAGGAAGGAAATGGTGGGAACACATGGATTTGTTGATACTTTGGATATGTATAGTAAGGGAAAGGAAGGAGTCTATTGTGATTCCCAAATTCTGATTTGGAAGACTGAGTGGTAGTACCATTCATTCAGATAGGGGATCCACAAAAATTGCAGGTTTTGTAAGGGATAAGAGGAATTCTGTTTTGAACATTTAAAATTTGAGAAGTATGTGGAACATTTGGGTGAAGATGCCTGGTAGGCTGCAAGGAAATGTAGGTCTGAAGCTCAGGAGAAAATTGTGGGCTGGAACTAAACATTTGGGAGACATCAGTTTATAGATAGAAATTAAATAAGTAAAATGGATTAAATTTCACTTAGAAAGTATTTAGAGTAGTATTTTTAGAAGAACAACAAAGATTAAGTATGGAATTCTAAAAGATAACAATATTTAAGTCATAGTTATAGGAAGAAACACCTTCAAAGGAAGCTGAGAATGAATAGCTAGATAGATGAACCAGGAGAAAACAAAGTAGAATTACTGGTATATAGCACAGAGAGGTCAAATAAGAGGACAGAAGAGTAACAAGGAACTACTCATTCATTCATTGATTTATTCATTCAACAAATATTTATTAATTATCTACAACATTCCAGGTGTAATTCTATATGTGGGATTGGAGAAGTAGAAAAAAAAACAAGTAACATCCTTTCCCTCTGGAGCTAATATTTTATTAGGGAGAAACTGTCAATAAACAAGATTAATAATTCAAATACTCAGCTGTGGCAGCTAATATTTCTGCAGGGCTTATTAAAATGTGTGTGTGTGTGTGTGTGTGTGTGTTTATACATACAAAGATGAGACTCTTGACCTAATGTTGGTAGAAGTATGCTTGAAAATATATCCGGAAAAATACTTAAGTATAAGAATATGAATTTGTGAAATAGTGGCCCAGAGTAAATCTGTCTGGCTAGATTTATAGATCAATTACTAGGCCAAGGTTAAGGCTCTATGGAGGGCCAGTGTACAGCTCAAGTCTGGGCCAGTCATCAGGTTTATAGTGGGGAATAATGTGTTTGGCTTCAGTCTTTGTTTAGGTTAAGACTTAGTCAGTCTGTTGCTATCTTTATAAGTTGGTACAGATCCCTGTTTAGATAAACATGGCACCAAGTTTAGGGCTTATCTTGACATCAGTGTTAGGCCTGAGTTATACTCATGGTTCAACCTCTGATAAGGATCAGAGGGAATTTCTGACCAGTGTGAAAGCTCACTCTGAGACTGCCATTAGTTCAATGTGACCTATATTATGCCTCATTGTGAAGTCAATGTACAAAATTTTGGACAGTCTTCCTTCAGTATCCACTAAAGATTGGTTCCAGGACTCCCACTTGGATACCAAAATCCATGGAAGCTCAAGTCCCTTGTATTTGCATATAACATATGCATATCCTCTCATGTGCTTTAAATCATCTTTAGATTGCTTATAATACTTAATACAATATAAATTCTATATAAATAGTTGTTATATTATATTGTTTAGGGAATAATGACTAAAAAGTCTGTACATGTCCAGTACAGATGCAACCATCATAGGTCAAACTACATAGTACTCATCAGCAAAAATGAAACATTTTTTCAAATATTTAAAAAATATTTTATTTATTTATTTTTAGAGAGAGGAGAAGGTAAGGAGAAAGAGAGGGGGAGAAACATCAATGAGAGGTCACCTCCCACACGCCCCCGACCTGGGACCTAGCCCACAACCCAGGCATCCACCCAGTCCACTGAGCCACACAAGCCAGTGCCATTTTTTTTTCAAATATTTTTGATCCATTGTTGGTTGAATCCATGGATATGAAAACCTCGGATACAAAGGGCTAAGTGTACTAAGATTTAGTCCATCTTTAGGAAAAGGCCTCATTCTGAGACCAGTGCTAAGGCCCAGTCAGCCTTAGACCACTGGTAGAGCTAAGGCTCAGTTTAAGATTGACTTCAGTTTTTGGTAATTGTTGGAGCCACTTTTATTACTAGGTTTGGGAATCAAAAAGGCCAGCATTATGGCTCTTCCAGGAGTTACTGTTCATGCTAATTTTGTTGCCTGGAGAAAAGCTTATTAATAATTTTAACAGGATTTATGTTCACTCTTTCATCAGGTGAAGTTTCAACTAATGTTCGTGGTTAGAGTTTATTCTTGTTCCAGCATTAGGCTTCAGTCTGTAGCCAGTTTTAAGCACAGTCAGTGTCTAAATTTAATATTCAGTCTGTTGCCATGTTAAGACATTACCTGTGATGGGCCCTAGAGTTCTGTCATAGACCAAAGTTAGCATTTCATGTATGGACAGTATTAGAGTACACATTGTGGTCAGGACTTCAGCTATAGATATAAACAGGATTTGTAATGCATATTTGGCTACAGTAAGTTCAAGTTGTGGTTTCTGACTTCAGTCAATGTCAGGACTCTGTATTTGTCAGTGGCCCATATCAAGAGATCAAGAGTGGCCTGTGGAACTAAGTAATAGTAGCCAGTGTTGTACCTCATTCCATGGCCAGAGCATAACTCAGTCAGTGACCTGTGTTAACATTTTTACTTGGCTTGTGTAAGAGTTGATTCTGCTGGCAGTGGTCCCATTTTGACTTTGTGTAGAGTTCTGTTCACTGAGTTCTGGTGTTGGTGCTATCTGATTAAATTTTATTTTATTTTTCCATTAACACTACAGTTTTTAAAAATCCAGATATTCCTCCAGGACAGTGCAAGATGGCAAAGGAGTGAATGGAAGCCACACTAACCTCCTCCTAGGACCAATCTGGAATTACAACTAAATTGTGGAAATATCACCTGGAACAAAGCACTGAGCAATAGGGAGAGAGAAACCTTATAACCTTGGATGGACAGAAGTAGCAGTTTCAGCACAACCTGTCTGGTAAGGAGTTTGGTGAAGACTCAAGAAGGCTGGCTGGGTGCTCACAGGCAGAAGTGCTGGAGGGATAATTGAGTGGCCAGTTGGATCCCCCTGAGAATTGTGGGGTCTAAACCCTATGCTGGCATGCCCAGCCTAGAGCACCAGAACCCCAAAAGTACACACATAACAACCAGAGGTGAAAAGCAGCAGGGTTGCTTTCTGCCAGAGATGGCTGGCTGGAGATGCAGAGCTGTTTAAAGGGTCAACACACAAATTTTTATTCGCAGCCACTTACCCTGCACTCTGGCAAAGGCTGGGGCAGAGGGGGCTGGAGATGCCTGAAGAGAAACTGGAGATGGAAGCTTTGGGGAGAGAGCTGAGAGAATAGATGCTGGGATCCTGGTACTGAGTCATCAGGGGGATACAGCAGCAGTCATCCTGCTCAGGCAGACCACTCCTCTATGAGCAAAGGAGCCGCAGCAGCCTGAGGGAAATCAATAGCCCTGATTTAGGAGGGACTCCATCCCACCCTATGGGGCTTAAGCCTGACTGGTGAGTGCAGAGTGACTAGATTAACAATTAAAGGAGACATCCACAGATAGGAGATTCCTGGCAGCTGGAGCAGGCTGCCTGAGGTCAAGCAGGGTCAACATCTGACATCATCAGAGACAGATCCAAAAATAAAAAAAAAAAACAGTGGTAAATACTAGAGGCTACAGAGACGAAATCCACTGTGGTCTTCTCCATGATTTGCAATATTATCTTTCCTGCATAGCTTTCTAACATTCATTTCTTGTACATCAAGTTTGTACATATGAAGTCACTACATTTTATACTATAGTTTATTTCTCTTTTTTCTTATAATAGTCTTAATCTCTTTACACCTTTATTAATACTAATTCATTTGCTGTTGATACTGCGATTGCAGGGGGAGGGAGGAGTTATTTTTACGGATGTGGGTTTGTTTCCTGGGCTTTGTGGCTTTGTTCTGGTATCTTCTATGCACAACAACATACAAGATGTGGTGGGTAAGAGTGATCCTCAGTCAAACAGCTGGAGGGAAGGACCCACCAAAGAAAGACCCAACAACAACCAAAACTCAGTTACATACAGAGAGTCAACATAAATGGCATAAAGGGCATCTCAACAGCAACAAGTTCAGGAGATCAAGGTGACTGCACCACTGAATCCCACGGTCACCTACCATAGAAATTCACACCACAAAGTCGAGGAATCAAAACTGATCAGTTTAAGAATCAGAAGCAAACAAGAAGAGCCCCCCAAATAATGGGAAGACAAAGAAACAACTCCCACTTGAAAGGAAAGGAGGAATCTTCAGGAAGGGTGCTAAATGAAATAAAGGCAAGTAAATCATCAGATATTTAGTTCAAAACAATGGTTATAAGGAAGCTGAATGAGGTCAGTAAGAATTACAGGAAACTGCAGGGAAGCTATGAGGAATTTACTATAAAGTATATCAGCATGAGAAAGGACATAGAAACTATCCTAGAAACATGAGTCAAGAGGAAATGAAGAATACAATTTCTGAATTGAAGAACATAGTAGAAGAATCAAAAGCAGACTACGTGAAGCAGAGGATTGAATCAGTGAGCTGGAGGACAAGGTAGAAAACAGCTCCCAGAAAAAGCAAGAAAAGGAAAAAAGATTAAAAAAAAAGATGAGTTAAAGGAACTGCAGGACAATGTGAAGCATGATAATATCCATATAATAGGGATATCAAAAGGACAAGAAGAGGAGCAATGATTAGAAAATCTCTTGGAAAAAGTAATAATGGAAAATTTCCCTAATTTGATGAGAGGAAAAGTCACACAAATCCAGGAACAATAAAAGTCCCAAACAAGAGGAACCAAAAGAGGCCAACTCCAATGCACATCATAATTAAAATGGCAAAATTCAAAGATAAAGAGAGAATCTTAAAGGCAGCAAGGAAGAAACAGGAAGTAACATACAAGGGACACCCGATAAAGCTAGCACCTGACTTCTGAAACAGAAACACTACAAGCCAGAAGGGCATGGCAAGAAATATTCCAAGTCATGAAAACTAAAGTCCTGTAACCAAGACTACTTTATCCAGCAAGGCTCTCAATTAAAATGGAAGGCCAAATAAGGAGTTTCCCAGACACAAGAATGCTTAAAGAATACATGTCCACCAAACCAGCACTGCAAGACATGCTAAAAAAACTACTTAAAAAAGGAAGAAAGAGAGAGAGAGAGGAACACAGGTATGAAGGGAGTAAAATGGAAATGAATAAGTATGTATCGATAATAACTTTAAACATAAATGGATTAAGTGCTCCAATCAAATCACATAGGGTAATTGAATGGATAAGAAAACATGACCTGCACTGCTGCACAGCATATGCTGTCTACAAGAGACCCACCTCAGAACAAAAGACCTACACAGACTTAAAGTGAAAGGTTGGAAAAAATATTCCAAGCATAGGTCAACAATAGTGTAGGCAGTGGAGAAGTCAAAGAATTTATATGTATGACCCATGGACATGAGCTAAGGGGATGGGGAAATGCTGGAGGTCATGGGGTACTGGGTAGGGAGGATAAAAGGGAAAATAAATAGGACAACTGTAATAGCATAATCAATAAAATATACTTATAAATATTCCAAGCAAATGCACAGAAAAAAAAAAAAGCTGAGGTAGCAATACTTATAGCAAACAAAATAAACTTTAAATCAAAGACCATAAAAAGAGGCGCAGAAGGACACTTCATAATACTCAAAGGAAGAATCCATCAGGAAGGCATAAACATTGTAATCGTATATGCAGCCAACATAGGAGCACCCAAATATATAAGGAAAATCTTGGAGGTCTTCAAAAAAGTTATAGACAGCAACAAACTTATACTAGGAGATTTTAACACCTCACTGTCAAAAATGGATAGATCACTCAAATAAAATATCAAAAAGGACATTGTGGCATTGAACAATGTCCTAGATCAAATGGACTTGACTGATATACATAGAACCTTTAACCCCAAAGAAGCAAAATACACATTCTTTTCAAATGCACATGGAACATTTTCAAAGATACGCCACATCATAGGACACAAAACAAGCCTCAAGAAATTCAAGAAAACAAAAATCATATCAAGCAGAGTCTCAGACCACAAGAGCTTGAAACTAAAACCAACCTCAAGGAAAAAACTCAAAACCATTCAAATTCATAAAGACTGAATAGCATGCTATTAAACAAAGAATGAGTTAAGAATGAGATGGAGGAAGAAATCAAAACATTTCTGGAAACAAATGAAAATAAACACACAACAGTCCAAACCCTATGGGACACGGTAAAGGCAGTCTTGAGAGGGAAGTTCATAGCAATACAGACCTACCTAGAAAAGATAGAAACACTTCAAACAAACAACCTAACCCTACATCTAAAAGAACTGGAGGAAAAACAACAAAGCCAAGAGTGAGGAGAAGGAAGGAAATAACCAAGATCAGAGCAGAATTAAATGACATGGGATTAAAACAACATCCAAAAGATTAATAAATCCAGGAGCTGGTTCTTTTGAAAGATAAACAATATCAACAAGCCTTTAACCAGACTCATCAAGGAAAATATAGGACCCAAATAAACAAAATCAGAAATGAAATAGAGATTACAACTGATACCACAGAAATAAAAGGATTGTAAGAAGTTACTATGAACAACTAGATGCCAAGAAATTTTAAAACCTGGGTGAAATGGACATATTTCTACAAAAATATAATCTTCCAAAACTGAATGATAAAGAAGCAGAAAGCCTGCACATACTGAAAACAGATGCTTAAACTGAAGCAGTGATAAAAAATCTCCCAGCTCAAAAAGCCCTGGACTAGGCAGTTTCACAGGAGATCTTTATGAAACATTTAAGGAAGATCTAACCCCTGTCCTTCTCATACTACTACAAAAAATCGAAGAAGAGGGAAGACTCCCAAACTCTTTTTATGAAGCCAGCATCATCCTGATCCCAAAAACAGATAAAGATACAACAATGAAAGAAAACTACAGACCATATCACTGATGAGCATAGACACTAAAATCGTCAACAAAATATTGGCAAACCACATCCAAGAATACATTAAAAATGGCATACACCATGATCAAGTGGGAATTATCTCAGGGATGCAAAGATGGTACAATATTCACAAATCAATAAATGTAATACTGCTCATAAACAAAAGGAAAGACAAAAAAATAACATGATCATACCAGTAGATGCAGAAAAAAGTATTTGATAAGTTATAGCACCCATTTATGATAAAAACACTCAGCAAAGGGAGAGTAGAGGGAGCATACCTCAATTTAATAAAGGCCATATATGAGAGACCTACAGTCAACACGACACTCAATGGGCATAAACTTAATGCTTTTCGACTAAAATCAGGAATAAAAGAAGGATGTCTATTCAACATAATATTGGAAGTCCTAGCCACAGCAATCAGACAAGAAAATGAAATAAAAGGCTTCCAAATTGGAAAAGAGGAAGTAAAACTGTTACTGTTTACAGATGATATGATAGTGTACATAGAAAACTATATAGACTCCGCCAAAAAACTACTTGACCTAATAAGTGAATTTGGCAAAACAGTAGGCTACAAAGTCAATATATTGAGAAATGAAATACATTTTTGTATACTGACAACAAAACACCAAAATCAGAAATTAGGGGAAAAATCTCATTTGCTATAGCAATAAGAAAAACACATTACCTAGGCATAAACTTAACCGAGGAGATAAAAGACCTGTAGTCAGAAAACTACACAACATTGAAGAAAGAAATTAAGGAAGAGACAAATAAATGGAAGCATATATCATGGTCATGGATTGGAAGAATTAACATCATCAAAATGTCCATACTACCCAAAGCAATTTATGGATCTATTAATACCAATGATATATTTCACACATATAGAACAAACATTTCAAAAATTTACATGGAACCATAAATGAACCCAAATACCCTCAGTAATTTTGAGAAAGAAGAAGAAATTATGAGAGATCTCAATGCCTGATATCAAACTATAGTACAAGGCCACTATAATCAAAACAGTTTGGTACTGGCATAAGAACGGACACATAGGCAAATGGAACAGAATAGAGAGACCAGAAATAAGTCCAAGTTTCTATGATCAATTAATATTTGACAAAGGGGGTAGGAACATAAGATGGAGTAAAAATAGTCTCTTCAACAAATGGTGTTGGGAGATCTGGACAGCTACATGCAAAAAGGTGAAATTTGACCACCAACTTAGACCATACAAAAAAATAAACTCAAGATGGACAAAAGACTTAAATATAAGTTGCAACACCATAAAAGTCCTAGAGAACAACATAGGCAGGAAAATCTCAGATATTCCACACAGCAATATTTTTGTTGATATGTCCCCTAGAGCAAGGGACATAAAGTAAAAAATAAACAAATGGGACTTCATCCAAATAAAAAGGTTCTGCATGGTTAAAGAAAACATCAGCAAAATGAAAAGGGAACCAGCTGTATGGGAAAATATATTTGCCAATGATACCTTCGACAAGGGTTTGATCTCCAAAATATATAAAGAAATCACAAGACTCCACTCAAGGAAGACAAACAACCAAATTAAAAAATGGGCAAAGGACCTGAATAGACACATCTCCAAGAAGACATACAAATGGCTCATAGGCACATGAAAAGATGCTCAACATCATTAGCCATCAGAGGAATGCAAATTAAATCTACAATGAGATACCACCTCATACCTGTCAGAATGGCCATAGTAAGCAAATCAACAAACAAGTGCCGGCGAGGTTGTGCAGAAAAGGGAACTCTATATACTGTTGGTGGTAATGCAGACAGGTGCAGCCACTGTGGAAAACAGTAGGAAATTCTCTCAGAAAACTAAAAACAGAACTGCCTTAGGACCAGGCAATTCCACTTCTTAGACTATACCCTAATTATCCTGAAACACCAATTCAAAAGAACCTATGCATCCCAATGTTCATAGCAGCACAATTTACAATAGCTAAGTGCTGGAAGCAACCAAAGTGCCTATGAGTAAATGAGTGGATCAGAAAACTGTGGTACATTTACACAATGGAATACTATGCAGCAGAAAGAAAGTAGTCTCCTACTCTTTGCAACAGCATGGATAGAATTGGAGAGCATTATGCTAAGTGATATAAGCCAGGCAGTGAAAGACAGATACCATGTAATCTCACCTATAAGTGGAACCTAATCAATAAAACAAACAAGCAAGCGAAATATAACCAGAGACATTGAAATAAAGAACAACCTGACAGTAACCAGAGGGGAGGGGAGAGGGAATAAGGGGAAAAAAGCAGAAGAGTTATCAAGGAACATGTATAAAGGACACATGGATAAAGACAAAGGGGGATAGAATTGAGAGTGGGAAGTGGGAATGGTGGGGGGAAGTGGTGGAGGGAAAATGCAGACAACTGTATTTGAACAACAATAAAAAATTCCAGCATTGTTCTGTATACAATACATTGATTTTTGCTTTTTTAGACATTTAAAGGAGGCTTATAATTATTAGTAGCTGTATTGAATGTTGGCACATTTTGTCAAACATATTTAGGTAGGTTCTTTAATAATTATATTAATTTTGGAAAGCTCCTGCTATAACAAATACTGTTGATTGATTAACCCAATACCCTTAAAGCACCCCTTTCCCTTATCTTAAAACACAAACTCTAAAAACCCAACAATACTTTTCTCAGGTCCTTTTTTCATCAGTGAGGCACAAAAAGAAATGTTTTGACCTATGGAAAATATTTTTTTCCTGATTAAAGGAGCAGAAATTATGGGCAATGCCACTTCCAGTTTTTAAAAAGCTCTATTGAGATATAATTGATATAAAAAATTCCACATATTTGATGTGTATATTTTTTAAAATATATTTTATTGATTATGCTATTACAGTTGTCCTATTCCCCTCTTCACTTCCCTCCACCAATGTATATATTTTTATGTTTGCATAGATGCATGTACCCATGATACCATCACTACAGTCAAGGCACTAAACATCTCAATCACCTCCAAAACTTTTCTTGAGTTTTTTTTTTTTTTTTGGTGGGTTTCCCTTTGTGGAGGAACATTCGACAATGAGATGTATCCTCTTAACATATTTCAAAGTCCACAATACCATGTTTTTAACTATAGGCACTAGGCACTGTTTGTAGAGCAGATCTCTAAAACTTCTTTATATTGCAAAACTGAAACTTTATACTCATTGAGCAATAACTCCCCATTTCTCTCTCCCACCCTTGGCAACCGCCATTCTAATCTCTACTTCTACGTATTTGACTATTTTAAATACATAGAAGTAATGGAATCATGTGATATTTGTCCTTCCAATATTGGCTTTTTCACTTAGCATAATGCCTTCTATGTTCATCTATGTTGTCCCAACTGGTAGGATTACCTTCTTTTTTTAAGGCTAAATGATATTTCATATTATGTATGTACCACATTTTCCTTATCTAGTCATCTTCGGATGAACATTTAAGTTTATCTTGGCTATTGTGAATAATGCTTCAATAAACATGAAAGTCAAAGGTATCTCTCTGAGATACTGATTTCATTTTCTTTGGCTGTAAACCCATAAATGATATTTCTGAATTACATGGTATTTCTACTATTAATTTTTTGAGTAACTTCTATATTGTTTTCCATAGTGGCTTCACCATTCTCCATACCTTCCAACAAGGTATAAGAGTGCCGATTTCTCCATATCCTCACCAACCCTTGTTGTCTCTCGCCCTCCTAACAGGTGTGAGATAATTTCTCACTGTGGTTGTCATTTGTATTTCCCTAATGATTAGTAATGTTGAGCATCTTTTCACATACCTGTTCAACATTTGTATGTATCTTTGGAGAAATGTCTATTCAGATTTGTATGAATTTTATGATTGTTTTTCTATTTCTGTTTAAAATGCCATTGGATTTTTGTAGGAATTGTATCAGACCTGTGGATCACTTTGGGTAGAATGTACATTTTGATAATATTGACTTTTCCAAATTGTAAGAAAGGGATGTCTTTCTATTTATTTGTGTCTGCTTTAATTTTTCATCAGTGTTTTATAGTTTTCAGTGTAAATGACTTTCACTTCCTTGGTTAAGTTTATTCCTATATATTATGTTATTTTGACTGCATTGTAAATGAGATGTTT